>JAFIDM010000002.1:762804-784939 GCA_023159025.1 Thereuonema tuberculata
TAATGTAATCCTCACACAAAGGGTTATTGGCCGTAATAATTAAAAACACAACTTGTTTAGGGAAGTATTATTTATTTGACAACTGTCTTCGCAGCTCGACGTTTAATAACCTCCAAGTTAGGAGTATTGTTGACATTTTTGTTTGTGAATAAAGTTGAATGGAGTTTTTGTTCAGTTCACCAGCCTCTTTCTTAACGTTTCGCTGATTCTGTGGAACAACCACACCTCGCGTAGACTGAGCTAGATAACCGGAAGTGACGGGATAGAGCTCGGACGAGTGACAGCCCTGGGCAAAATTAAAATTTATCAAATAAAAGGAAAGAATGTTTGATTGGCGCCCTTCCCAAGGCTAGGCACGTTGCCCGCGCCGTGTCATACCAACATATTCCCCCCGTACGCTCCGTCGCGTCACAATATATATTATAAAATTCATTATGTTTAAATTCAATTAATTTATTATTGTAGAATATATTACTTTAATAAATTTTCTCTTTAACTTATTTCACATACTAATTTCATATATTCATTTCTTTGTTAGAGCTTCCACATACCATGAGTAAGTTTTTTCGAAATATTTTTTATTACCTTTACAAAAAAAATTACTAAAATCTTCAATTTCTGGGATCTGGGAAAAAATCTCTGAAGGATGCTGAAAGTAAACTATTCTCTTTAGGCAATTGCTAAAAAAAAAAACACATTTTATGAATGGCTTCTCTAAAATAAAAGTAAAGAAGTAAAGATATATTATAAATCAAAATAAGACCGGAAATGAACTCAAACTTACATATAAATGTCATTAATGCTGAATGATTGTAGGATTAGATAATATTATCACAAATTAAAGGCTGTCCGGAGTCGAAAATGTTGCAGTAGCTGTAGTGGAAATAAAATAAGTTCATCAACAATATATTTAAAAACATGTTAACAATGGGAAAAAAATTAACCAATCGATGTTTTTAGTTCTTAATTACAAAGCTTAGACATGATAAATATAATAAGACAATCTTCCAAACGTTACCAACAACTGATTTAAGACTTTTACAAACGATATATTTTAGACTTATAAAAAAGTAATGAAATATGAATATTAATAATGTCACTATCAAGCCCAAAATATTTGGATTCAAAAATTAAAAGAAAGGTTGACATTATGCTTTCCAGATAGAAAATGAAATGAAAATAAACAAAATATGAATGAACTATACGGCACTTAATGCAATAAATTTCCTACATTGCCTAGAAAGAGAAGCATAGATATCGCAAGAGAAAGATTCCATTTTATTTTAAATAATAAAGTTCTTAGATAAAATTAAAAGGTAATTTGCAAAATAAAATTGTAAGATAACTCTTCCACAGTTTGTAAATAATAATAGGCTTGTGTAATCTAATGATAATTTTGCTCAATGTATTAAAAGATGGCAAGAATTAAGCTGCCAATTTCTAAAGGAGAAACATGCAATGATCCAGAGAAATATCTAAAATATCCAAGATATGACAGTGTAAAGGCATTGCATGCATCGGAAGAATGATCGTAGTACAATGTGAAAGGTTAAAAAGATCAATTACAAAAGTCTTATGTAATATATCACTGAAGTCAAATAAAATAATGCCTGTTATTATTCTGCAGAAAGAAAATAAGCGTTGGAAAGTGAAAAAAAATAGTGACTTCATTACTTTGCATTCTTTCAAAGGGAAAATGATCGAAGTCCTTGGACAACATTTTTGAAATTAATTGCCTATGTTATTCAAACATAATTGTATTCAATATATAAATATTAGGGAGATAGAATAGAAAGACTATAAATGAAGAATGAAAAATACCATTCCATATGCAAATATCACAATGAACAAGATAAAGATTCTTCTAATTTTATTTTATTTTTTGTAATCTTTATTGTTTACTAGTCGGCTACCCGGCGCTTCGCTCCAGAAGCTTTCGCAAATGTAACGGAAAACAACTTTTTATTTATTACATCAAGTAAACTAAAACTAAAAATATTTAAATGTTTTTTTTTTTACTTTAATTTTTGATGTTTATATTCTGTCAATCCACGACTGCTTTTAGAACCAGCGTGTGAATCATATATCTATGATATATATTTATTTTATATTGAGATTAGAATGTAGTCCTCTTGGTATAATGGCTAAGACGTCTGACTTCGGAGCAGAAGGTTGCGTAGTGAATTTGTAGAAATTATTTCTATTTTCACAAATTACAACAATTGCACCAGGCAGACAGAGAAATAAAAGCTTTTAGTAAAATAGATATACTTTTCAGTGGTTTTTGAGATACAAATAGTATTAGTTTTTAAGTAACAAATAGTGATTTTTCAGTATTCCACCTAATAGAAATAGTGCTTCTTTCTTTCCTGACTCTCTTTTTTTAATTACAATTGATACGTTTCAGTGGTTTTTGAATTACAAATATTGATTTCGCCATGCTGGCGTGGCCGCGCGGTCTCGGCGGCGGTCTGCCGTTGTGGCCAGTGCGCCAGTACCTGGGTTGGAATCCCGGTAGTGGCTTGGATGTTTCAATTTCCTTTCCTGTGTTGTAAGCCTCTTCTTCACTCTTTCTTCGGTCTGACGTCATTCCGTAATGGCGTCCTGGGAACAGGCAACGGGAAACCACCCCCAGTATCTTTCCTCAGGTGTTTCTGGGAGATCCATGTGACCTCCATAGAACTGGACCTGTCTTCGGACAGAAAACTATGGATGGATGAATGGATAGTGATTTCTCTATATTTTACCTAATAGAAATATTTCTTCTGTCTTTCTAGAAACTCTTTTCTTAATTACAATTGATACCTTTCAGTGGTATTTGAGTTACAAATAGTGATGGGTTTTGAGTTACAAACAGTGATTTTTCAGTATTCTATCTAATAGAAATACAGCTTCTTTCTTTCTTGACTCTTTTTTTTTATTCAAACATTTCCCGTTGTAATATCGTTAAATTGACTGTTCTGTAATTGTATGTTCCACTTGAAAAAGCCAGCTCTCGCTAGCGAAACTGTTGTGATTTTGTTAATAATTTTTGGATTAAATTACTTTTGGTATTATACAGGTGTACGGCTCTATCTCTGTCATCAAGTTTCCACAGTACACGTAAAGCTTTTCCAATGATCTCCCGTATACACTTGCTGGTTTTTCAATATCACATAGAATTTGGTTAAGTAAGAATATTATTATATTTAAAATATTCCAATATTTCGGCAATTATAGTTCTAATTGTCATTTTCGAATTAAAATTAAACAGACGGATCGGAAATAAATCTTGAGATTCAAAAAACAAAAAGGTTGAATTCATTCATTATTGATTGGTGGAAATGGAAGGACACATAAGTCAAAAAACAATATAAAGTGAGATGTAGTCCCCGTGGCCTAATGGATAAGACGTTCGACTTCGGGTCAGAAGATTGTAGGTTCGATCCCTGTCGCGGACGTTTCATTGTAAAAATTATTTCTATTTTCCATTTACTCAGGAAATTGCGCCGGACAGACAGACAGACAGAGAAATAAACGATTTTAGTAATATAGATTCCTAGATGCTTCAACAATTCAGCAATGATAATTATTCCATGGAAGAGATTATTTTTTTCTGGATGAAAAAACGATAGAAAGATTGGTTTAAATATATTTTAGATATATAAAAATAATCACCTTTTGTTATCTAATTACTTAATTCTCTGATTAACAAGAAAAAAATCAGTAAATATAAAGATGATAATAGCCGTTCCGCCATGGCCGAGCGATCTGCCGTGTGGTCGATGTGTCGGAGCCTGTGTTCGAATCCCGGCATGGGCATGGCTGTTGCTTTCTTCTTCAGTGTTTCGTCTGTTTCTCCCTTGGACTTATAATCTCAGGGTTATTTCTGGCTGAGATGTGAATCTCTCCCCCCCCCCCCTTCTTCAATTTTCTAGCCTCCCCCTAACGTTGTCCAAATCGACTCTTGGACCGTTGTCGATGAAAGAGGAAGAAGAAAGATAATAATAGTTCTTTAATTCCCGTACATAATTACGATTTAAAGAATTAAATTTATCTTTTTTATTTCATGGTTAGCTTTGTCAAGACAACCTCGTAAGTAATTCAAAAATGATTATTATATTTTTTGTAAGTAATAAATAATTAATCTAACAATGTAATGAAAGGATGAGTAATAAATCGTAACCTGGGTCCAGTGGTATATGTTCTGGGCTGAGGTCAGGAGAAGACGACTTCAATTATTGGCGAGGGTAAGAGATTTTTACCGGGTTTCTTACTCGGAGATTAAAATAGGGAGAACGTAGCACTGACCATTTATTTTCTATATTATTATCTTCTCCTAATTGTTATTTAGATGCACTACAGAAAAGGTTTATTAAATTTCATAATCCAAAATCTAAAGTGATTACTATCATTACCCAAATTGTTACGAAAATCTACAAGCAGTGTAACCAGGCAGGGGACGCAAAGCTATCAGTCACCAAAACGTTGAAGAATTTGCAACTGCTGTTGTGGAACAGGAGATGACGTATTGCCGGCAATATCCCGGCAATCGTATATCCCATACTCAACGGTGGGAAAATCCTACATCAGATATTGAAGTTTTACAACTATAAAATCTGTTGTGTTTAAGAATTGCGCCTGGCGATGCGACCATCCGCATTGAGTTTACATTAAGATTCGTAGCGCGTATGGAAGTGGCTGAAACATGGCCGTGGTGGATTTTATAGAGTGACGAAGCGCACTTTTATTTGAACGGTGATATTGACACACACAACTGCCACATTTGGGCTGCGACTAATCCACACATTGGTCTGCAGATGCCTATTCACTCGCCGAAAGTCACAGTGTTGTGCGCCTTTACGTCATCGTTTATCATCGGTCCTTATTTCTACGAGGAATCTCACCAAAGTGGACCAGTGACCTGTTCCGACGGTATTCATTCCGATGGAATGCTGCACGGTATTCCGATATGTTAAAGAACTTTGTGGTTCCACAACTGCAGAAAAGAGGATGTCTCGATTCGACCATCTTCTTGCAGGATGGTGCACCACCCCACATCGGAGAGCGTGTGGTGCGGCAATGACACCAAAATCATTTGTCGGGCGTTTCCCACAGCATGGCCACCGAGCTCACCTGATCTCAATCCATGGCTTTGGGGCTTGACGTTTGACTTTGGGGATTTCTTAAAAGCATTGTGTATCAAGGACATGTCCCCGATATCCCGACGTTGAAAGATCGAATTACATTACTGGTGCGACAAATCCATTCCGATATGTTGCGAGCCGCCGTGAAACATGTCGTGCACCGCATGCAGCTCGTGGAACATCACAATGATGATCATATGGAACATTATTCTTAATTACCAATAAACGTTGTCTATATTGTTAAGAAACTTCATGTGTGCTGTCTCACAAATTTGTTAATTACTCAATCATTACTCATACATACTACAACCTTTGCAGCGCCACATTTTCTCCTGTTGGCGAATTTTGATACTAATTTTTTTTTTTTTTTAGAAATCGAAAATGCATATTCTACTCTGTATGTCCGCCGAATGTTGTTCGCCAAAAATTGAATTGTTGTTAGCAAATTATATTTTCGAAATAAACTGCTGTATACAAAAAATAAAATCTTCAACACATCACTCAAGTATTTAAATAAATTTATTTAAATACTGAAAGCAGCAAATTTTCGAGAAGCGTTCATCTTCTTTATATCAAGCCAGAATAGAATGATTAGAATAAAATACCAAACAAAGAATGGGAATATGAACATTACACACTTAAAGGCATGAAATGTCAATAAAGGCAATTGTTATTTACAAAGGTATGCTAACTCAAATGAATATCAATTATGAAATCAAAAAAATTAGCATCAATTTTTTATTATTCAATCAAAATATATTATTAATTATTTAATACATCAAATGTGGCTATTTTTTTAACATCAATATTTATATATAAAGAAATTTTTAAATGTTGAAGTTAAAAAAATAGCCACATTTGATGCATTAAATTATTAATAATGTATTTTGATTGAATAATTAAAAATTGATGCTAATTTTTTATTTTCACAATTGATATTCATTTGAGTTAGCCTACCTTTGTAACTAACAATAACCTTTGTTGACATTTTATGCCTTTAAACTCGGCTATGTTCATATTCCCATTCTGCGTTTGTAATTTTATTCTAATCATTGTATTTGGCTTTATAAAGAGAAGATGTATTCTTCTCGAAAATTTGCTGCTTTCAGTATTTAACTAAATTTATTTAAATACTTGTTTGATGTTTTGAAGATTTTATTTTTTGTCTAACAAACTTGAGATGGAAAAAGAGAAGATTATTGAAGAACCTCCTGTGTAGTTACTAATATGCTTGGTATCAAAATTCGGTCAGTTTTTCTAATTCAATATTCATAAAGGAGGTTAATAAATAAATTCATAAAGGTGGTTAATTACCATTACAGGTTAAAAGACAGAATCTTGACACAAATGTTATATAAAAAGAGGATATTATATATTTCTTATAGTAAAAAAAGTATCTATTTTCCAAATTGTGAAACTTTCTTCCCAAATTTCACATCTTTTATGATAGATTTTATGAACAGAAAAATTTCATTTAAGTTAATGGACTTTTAACAACAAATTTAATGTCCAGAAATCATAATGACATCAAAATATAAAACCTACATGCACGTAAGAATTTTCACATTTTCGTTACATTACTTGTTGTATGTATTCATTTTCTATAATTTAATCCTTCATAAACAAAACGATTGCTAGAAGGGATTAAATGGCTAGTCTTTTTTATTCTTAATTTATATATTGTTGCTTTTAATATGGAGGGCCATTATCTTGTTGACTTTTGTTTTCTTTATATGTTTCTTGGGATCACTAAGCTGTAAGATATTGCACGAATCCAGCTGATGATGACCAAGGTTATTTAAGATAGAAGGTTTGCTCCGCCGCGAAAACGAGCCTGGCAAGCATAGTTACGTCATCTGGATTGCAGAGCAATTTAGTGGTCGAACTCAAATTAAAAGTTTTGAAATATTTTTTTCCGATTGAAATATTATTTTTTTTGTCACTCACAATAATTTAGAAAACAATTGACAAAAATAATAAGATTGAATAAATTTTAATTTTTTTTTATCTCTCATTGTAACACAAATTTACTTTCCTTAAAAATCATTTTTATAAATACTTTCTTCATGTATTTAAAAGGGAAAGATTTAATTGACAAAACATCGTATCTAATTAACAAAAAGTTTCCACTGTAAGGAAGTTTTTCTAAACTACGGGTAATCCTTTCATCATTTATCATTCAGCCTTTATCAGTCCACTGCTGGACGAAGGCCTCTCCCATACATCTCCATCTTTTACAGTTACCAACTTCATTCTCCATCTCTTCCCTGCAAACTTCTCCATCTCATCCATCCATCTTCGCTTTGGTTTTCCTCTTTTCCTTTGACCTGTGCAGGGTTTCCAGAACGTGGTCAGGCTCGTCCAGTTTTCCTTAGTCTTTCTGGCCAAGTGTCGTGCCCACCTCCACTTTGACTTCTTTAGACATATAAGTGCGTCTTGTATTTTGGTTTGTTGTCTGATTCACATGTTTCTTTTCCGGTCTCACAATGTTATCTTTAACATTCGTCTCTGAGAAACCTTAATCTTATTTTCTTGGTTTTTAGTCATTGTCCATGTTTCCCCGGCATATGTTAACACAGGCAGGATACATTGGTTGTAGGCTTGTCTTTTTAGGCTTATAGGTATGTCTGCTTTAAAAATATACCCCATTTTCCTGAAAGCCAACCATGAAAGTTGAATTCTTCTTTTGTTTTCCTTTTCAATCCCTCCATTAATCTCCAATATTTGTCCTAGGTAGTTAAATGTTTCTACAATTTCAATATCTTCATTTTCCAATTGAATACTCCTTGGTTCCACAAATTTATTGAACATTAACTTGGTTTTTTTCTTTATTAATTTTTAATCCTATGACTTTGCTTTCTTGGTTTATATTTATTAACATTTTCTCAAGCTGCTTGGGATCTCTTGATATAATTACTATGAAATCTCCATATCTTAGATGGGAAATCCTCTTTCGATTTATTTTAATACCTTCCCTTAGAAGTAAGAAGGGTACAAGAATTCTACTCAGAATTATACAAAGATTATACAAAAATAATCAAGATTCAGAAGGATTCGGACTGTCAAGAAGAAATACCAATGATCACAATATCCGAAATCAAAACAGCTCTAAGAGATATGAAAAATGGAAAAAGTCCCGTAGAGGACCAAATAGAAATTGAAACAATAAAAATGGGAGGAGATAAACTAATGGAAATTTTGGCCTCTCTATACAGTCTATGTTTGAGAAAAGAAGAATCGCAGAAAATTGGAATAATGCCAAAGTAATATTGATCTTTAAGAAAGGACAAAGGGAAGAAATAAAAAATTAAAGACCAATAAGTCTACTTTCTAATTTATACAAGATATTTACCAAAATAATCACCATCAAACTTACTCCTACATTAGACAATGGCAAACCAATAGAACAAGCGGGATTCAGGAAGGTATACAGTACAATAGACCATATACATATGTTAAGACAAATTATAGAAAAACGAACGGAATTCCAAAAACTTCTCTGCCTGGCTTTTATTGACTTTGAAAAAGCTTTTGATTCTATCAAGACCGAGGCAATAGTGGAATGCTTGTCCAAAATAGAAATAGACAGAACATACATTGATTTGATTCAAAATATTTACAACAGGGCAAGAGCAACTTTTACTCTAAATGAAATCAGCGGAACCATACACCTAGAAAAGGGAATCAGACAAGGCCACTCCCTATCCCCAAAATTGTTTACTGCTGCACTTGATCTGACTTTCAATAAATTAAACTGGTAATCCTTTAAAGAATGTAAATTTGCTAAACTCTCTTTCAGTGAAAATGCAGGGATTCCTCGTTCAAAAATCAACTCAATGAAATTGATTAAAATAACCCATGTTCTGAGCTCAATTTTTTTTTTTAAGATTGACATAAATTAAAGTGTGTATAAAATATCGGGGAAGAACTAATAAAATAAAATCTTTAAAAGTTCACAGACAGAATTAGTTACATTATTATAAAATTATTACCGAAATTATTAAATATTACAAAATAGCAATTTTTTTAATAGGTGAAAGGAATTTAAAAGGAACTTAAAATTAGGCAAAAAATATTTACAACAAATAATTTAATTATTTTTTTTCAATTTCTTTGCAATCATTTCATTTTTTTAAATTTTCATTGGTATTTATTGAAAACGAAGTCAATGTAATTAAAAACTAATTTTATTTTGTAATATTTGCCGAAAATAACAGTGAAATTTATAATTTCAATCATAGTATTATCTTTGAAATGTTCTTTTTTTCGATTTATTTATTTATTTATTTTAGTGTCAGACCGCTTATAAATGTAATATTTCAAATATTATTTCGCTAATTTCAAAAAATTTTTGGAATTTTTCAAGTAATGAATTATTTGAATAGAAGAGGAATTTCAAAGTTGCAATCCATGTGACGTCATGCTCAAATAGAAAATATCGCGTTGTCTACTACGCAGCGATTTGGGCGCCACCTGGATGATGTTTATGAAACCAGAAAGAGG
This sequence comes from Thereuonema tuberculata, assembly GCA_023159025.1. Taxonomy (NCBI): domain Eukaryota; kingdom Metazoa; phylum Arthropoda; class Chilopoda; order Scutigeromorpha; family Scutigeridae; genus Thereuonema; species Thereuonema tuberculata. The sequence goes on from JAFIDM010000002.1 coordinate 772,434, forward strand.
TGTTGTGGATTCACGGTATCCAAAATATAACTAAAAACCGCTCAGTGAATCCTCACTCATGTGCATGTATGTTTTTTATTGTGATATCTTATTTAATGGACTTTTCGAAGAAGATTTCTATTTTTTTTTTTTTTTTTTTTTTGAAGTTCCTAAGGATTACAGATTGGTTGCATTTTGTAAGTATTTTGGACAATAACTCCAAAATTTTACCTCTTTAATTTCTAAAGAAAATTGCTACTTGAATGTTTTCTTCTTTTATATTTCGCCAAATGTTCACTCAAAAACAGTTTTTGCTGTTTAAATACTTGTTGTTACGTAATATTTTTCTAAGAAATTTTTATATAGGAAATATTTTTCCTATATAAATTATAGGAAATTTATATATTTTTCCTAAATTATAAGAAATTTTTTCTACTTTCTTCGTTTTAAAACAATAGAAATGAAAAGATAACAATACTTGGAAAGCTTGTGTTTTATCATTAATACCATCTCAACCCTTCCATTGTCTAATTTCCTGCACTTCGAACATAATATTGTTGACATTCGTTACCTACCTCAATATTTTTAGCATGTTTAAAAAAGGATAGTTTTTTTATGTTCAACAAAATGGCGACAAAAATATTATAATAATATAAAGACAGCCTCAAATGAAATACGCAAATAATCATGCAGACATTATAGCATTTATTTCATAATAGTGCAAGTAAAATTGTTTCGTTAAGACAATGTAAGTCAGTAAAATATATTTAAACAAAAAAAAAATCAGTTTTTAATACTATAGTTGCAATTTTATGTACGTTGATCATATTCACTAAAGACAAATTAAGCCGACGCAATTAATTTTAAATAAGCAGATGCGTCGACTTAAATTTTGTTTAGTGTCACTTTTTAATTTTGCAAAGAAGAATTCTGCTGTAAATGATAAAAGGCAAGTGTTTATAAAATCAGTTATAATTTTTGCAGAATCAAAAAAAAAAAAAATGCTTGACAGGTTGAAAAAGATATAAGATTGAACAATAGACGGTTTTGCTGACCACATATCGTTTTTAAGAAAATTATTTCTAAAAGTGTTAAAGTTATTTCAAACCTTTATTATACATTGAATTGTGTATGCTGTAGTTCCAGAATTGTTCCGAAAAGACAAAAGAGATAAGGATTACGAAAACATGATAAGAACACTATTAATGAAAACTTCAGCAAAAAACTAAAGCTATTATTTTGAAATTTATTACTTATGAAAAATTTTTCAAAGTATTATTGATACATGAAACACACTTGACAAAAAGACTTGTTTCCCTGAATGAAAAATGCTGATGTCAAAATGATGATCGAAATATTTTCCAATAATAATGATGTTTTAGCAGAAGATTGATTCAGCATTTTTATCTTTGAAACGTTTCTGTGTAGTTAATCTTCATATTGTGTAGCATATAATGATAAAAAGACCAAAGACACAGAAGCTTCAAAAATATATAATAATGTTTCTCTGTAGTGTTGAAGAGCTGCCGAAAGTCAGTGATATAACATATAACAAATAACACAGGCCTCAATGAACAAATTGTTGAACAGTAATGGCTGATTGTTATAGATTTTTGGATGCTGATTTAAAAAAAAAAATACTTAAAAAAATTCAATAACCCCCATTTTTCAAGGTTTCTAAATAAAAATTATAATTATGGGTCTTATCAAAGTAATACCTGATACACAGATAAAAACAGTGAAATAATAAATAAAAAATGAAAATAAAAGAATATATAATTTTCCTCATTTACTGCAGAAATGACCCTGGAGTGATGAAGAGGTTTATTATATGGTACAATTGTGAACGAGTTGAGGCTTTTTTATTGCCTCGTCTAGAAGCGGTCTCAAAGCTGTTCTTCTTGAGAACAGTAGCACATATACCTCAATACCAGGAGGATTATCTGTATACCGGTACCTTAAAGAATGTTAGGAGAATTTAGCCTTCCTTTTCATAAAACTGAAGTACCAGGATCATGGATGGACCATAAGCAGGCATTTTAAAGTATTCTCCATGCTTTTAGGACAGAAGGTGGATACATCAAGTACCCTTCCTTCTTGTGTGAATAGGACACCGGAAATTGGGAACAACACTGGATCAAAAAGAGTCGGAAATAAGGACTGCATTAGAAATTGGAAACAAAAATGCAATTCTGAAAACTTTGGTTGTTTCAACAAAAATCCTCGTGCCTCTACTTCATATTGAGCTAGGATTGATAAACCAATTTGAAAAGCATCAATCAAATCGTTATAAAAATAGCTGTTACAGTTACTCATACTAAAGTAATGATGTTACCGAACATTACTCACAAAAAAGCAACTGTTATTTCCAATAACATTACTTCTTATTCCTATATATATTTGCTTATATATATTTGCTTAATTAAACAAAGTTTCTTTTATGATTCCAAAAGCAGGCGAATGTTTTAAATACCGGTGCAACAAATGCCCGGGACTGACAGAAGCAAAGCTGAAAGAAGGTCTTTTCGTCAGTCCAGATGTTCTGAACTTCTGAAAGATGAAGTGATTGAAACGAAAATGAAAATGCATGGAAAGCATTTAAAGAAATTGTAATAAAATTTCTTGGGAACTACAAATAGTAAATCGTAGAAAACAAGCTGGCAAAATTGAAAGAGATAGACTGTTCCTTGAGCTTGAAAATACTTTCTGAATTCCCAAGTGTACTTCTTTCACGAAAATCTTACTATAGTAAGTGAAGAACAAGTGGAAAGATTCTATTAAGATATCATGGAATGGAACATCAACAAGATTGCGGACTATTGTTGGAGGTAACAGGGAATCGCATGTTGTATATCGCGTGCTATTTATGAAAGATAAAAGTATCAAATGAAGCTTTGAAAACGGAAAAGGCATTGTAAGGACTTTAAAATCAAATAAGTGTTTAGAATGCTTCTTTAAACTATAGTTTTGTAATTAAAATTATTTTTATCTTTTTTAAGTATATACCAGGTGGGCATAAAATAACGCAAGATGTTCAGAGCCCTCTAGCGAGGAATTTATTGGACGAATCGTAACAACTTTTGGTGGACATACAGAGTAAATAAAAAAAAAAATTACTACCAAAAGTCACCAACAGGGGAAAACGTGGTACTTCAAAGGTTGTAGAACGTATGAGAATGAATGAGTACCGTATATGCTCCAATAAACGCCGAGGCTCTTATTGTCGCCGGTCTCTAATAAGCGCCGGGCTGCAGAGAGGACACGGCGGAATAGTAGCCGGTCTCTAATAGTAGCCAGATCTTTGATATTTGCCTACCGGTACTAGTGTAAGCGTCCGTATCTTTATAGTCGTGCGTAATACCTTACGATACATTGCCTTACAAAATGCCAGTGAATCATTTGACATTGACTTTAAGATTCGCGCGGTGGAATACACGAAAGAAACTTCCGGTGTGGCGGCCGCCCGTCATTGCGGATTCGGACGACGAATAGCAGCGAAAGATACAGAAAGACATCGCCATTTATCTTTAACAGTCTTATGTAGCATGTGAAATTCAAATAAATTAGCTGTTTGTAATATTGGCCGGTATTTATATGTAAAACTATTGCGTTCTGAAGGTTTGTAACAATATAGACAACGTTTATTGGTAATTACAAATAAGGTTTCATATGACCACATTGTGATTTTTACGAGGTGCATGCGGTGCACGACATGCTCCATGGCGCCTCCAACATATCGGAATGGATTTGTCGCACCTGTACTTCAATTCGATATCTTCAACTTCAGTATATAGGGGACACGTCCTTGATACACAATGCTTTTAAGAAATTCCCACAGCCTAAAGTCACAAAGATTGAGATCAGGCAACTCGGTGGTCATGCTGTGGGAAACGCCCGACTAATGATTCTGGTGTCAGAGAAATGTTGCCGCAACTACACCCTGACATCCGATGCATGAAGATGGTCGAATTGAGACATCCTCTTTGCTGCAATTGTGGAACTGCAAAGTTCTTTAGCATATCGGAATACCGTGCAACATTGACGGAATAGCTCACTGGTCCACTTCGGTAAGTTTCCTTGTAAAAATAAGGACCGATAACAAACGATGGCATGAAGCCGCACCACACTGTGACTTTCTGCGAGTGGATCGGCATCTGGAGACCCACATGTGGATTTCGCAGCGCAAAAGCGGCAGTTGTGTGTGTTAATATCACCGTTCAAATAAAAGTACGCTTTGTCAATCCATAAAATCCGCCATGGCCATGCTTCAGTCACTTCCATGCGCGTTAACAATATAAATGCAAACTCAATGCGGGTGGTCGCATCGCCAGGGCGCAATTCTTAAACAGGACAGATTTTATAGATGTAAAACTTAAACATCTGATGCAGGATTTTCCGCACCGTTGAGTATGAGATATCCGTTTGCGGGGATATTGCCCGTGAACTGCTGGTATCCTGCACACTCGTCATCTCCTGTTCCGCAACAGCTACAACTTCTTCAACGTGTTGGTGACTGATAGTTTTGCGTTCCCGGCCTGGTTGCACTGCTAGAGTTCCAGTAGTTTCAAAGAGTTGAATCATTTTTCGTAGATTTATTATGCCCATCGGTTCTCTTCATAGATCTTCAACCGCCGAAATTCCCGAAGGATATCACTGGCATTCTCTTCCCCCTGATCATATAGCTTTGCTAACAAAGCATGGTCACGGAAGGTAAGAGCCATCGAAAGGCAGTTCGTCGCCGAGTGATCGGAATTCTCCAAGCTTTTCTTTTTATCACAATCGCTCTACACGTAACACGGTTATGCAAATTATTGAGTTAACAGCGCCACATTTTCCCCTGATGGCGAATTTCACTAATATTTTTTTTTTATTTAGAAATCGAAACCGCATGTTTCATTTTGTATATCCACTGAATGTTGTTACGATACGTTCAAATATACCTCGCTAGAGGGCTCTCAACACCTAAGATTATGTTACGCCCACCCGATATATATTTCAAGCAAAATACTTCCTATATCACAAATTTTTCCCATATCACCACATCCATTTTGTAAAAAGATATTACGTGATACGGAAAAATAAAGTTCATTTTTTAAACCAGCACACCAAAAAACCTTAAAATTAGTCAAAACATTGTTAACATTTTTTAATCAACCTAAATTTGCAGGCCAGTGTAAGCTGACTGCTGTTTCAACCTCAAGTTACAACTTTCAATCATTTTGATTGAAAGGTGCAAAGTATAATTTTCTAAAGCCTGGAATAGTCACGAAATTCACTAATTCATTCAATTCTTAATAAAGTAAAGAAATACAGCTAATATTAACTTTCCATTCTTTGTTTTATTCCAGTAGGCGCATTAGCTACTTGGCTTATTAGCCAAAGGTCGATGCCTTTCGATGCTACTAATCCATCGTCAAGTATGTAATTCAAATCTCATATATAAAAAAGATAAGATAAGATTAAAGATAGATAAGATAAAAAAAAGTTAACGCCAAATTTTAAAGTGATAAATTACAATTATTGAACTTAAAAAGACTCAGAAATTGTGATGTTTATGAATGAAATGAAAGCATTTATGAATGAAAATACAAAGATGAAAAAAGTAAGATGGTATTCATTAGATTAAAAGCCATGTATACAAATATTCCTAGTAATTAAAGAAGCCCTAAAACTCGACGGCAGAATGTGTGATAAAATACAGAATTATTACAAGATGCAAAAGTGGATAAGATACGCTAATCTGAATTTTAAATTTGATTTTTTATAATAGTTGCTTCATTTACAACGAGACATTTTTTAAGCAAGGTTTCCCGATGGGTGTGCTACCTCAGGGTTAATCTGTAATATTTCTATTAATTGGATTGATTTTCAAACAATTTTGAAATGGAAAACGAAATACATACATGAGACATGCATATGATATTTATTGATTTGGGAGGGAACTGAAAGATAATTTTCGAGATTTTATAATTACATAAATTCAATTAATAGTGATTTAAAATTTAGAAAAAGAAACAGATAAAAGATTGGCATATTTCGATGTGTTAATAAACGAAGGTAATAGGATTTCATATGACAATAACGAGAAAGCATTAAGAAGCAACCATGTTCTTAATTTTCATTCTGAACATAAGATTAGTACTAAGAAGGCAATTGAAGACACCGGTGCAAAAGGAGGCAGCTCCATTTCAGCAAATTTTTCAGGAGAAGCAAAAAACTGTCCCTTTTTGCACCGAATCCAATCAGGAGGCATATATATATATACTTGATGGAAGCTTTCTTAAAAGGCATTCTTATTTTATATATATCCATTGTATTTCCCTTATGAGTTAACGGAGCTGCCTCGTTTTAGCACCAATCGATGGAGCGCCTTTCTATAAACTTGCAGCGATTAAAAACGAAAAATCGTCAATATATTGAGCTGCCTCCTTTTTGCACCGGTATCTTCAATTATTAAGAACTATTTAAAAAGAATAACAGAGTATACGAAGTATATGAAATTGGGGCATACGAAGATTATGAATATGAAAAAAAAATTGAAATGAAGAAATACCCTGATTACTTTATTACAAAAGTTATCAAAGGTTTCTTTAAGGAGAGGAACAAAGTAAAAAAACAAGAAACAGATTTAAAAAGATTATAAGAAGATAATGAAATTGCCGTTAGGGTTACAAGTGAATGAAAATATCAAGATATTTGTAATAATGAAGATATTAGTTTTTTTTTAACAAACGCAATAAGTTGATTAAAAAGAATAAATTTGAGAATGAATACACATTAAATACAATCAGAGTAATTTCTAGATTGAAATGCAGAAATTGTGTGTGGGGGGGGGGGGTTACTAGGGAAGGACAGGGCGTACTTTGAAAAAGAGATTTGCAGAACGCATAAGAGTCTATAAAAAAAAGAAAAAGGAAAATATCTGACTGGACAGACCATTGCCAGGAAGAAATACAAAACTCGGATCCATAGTAGACATTATTTGAGAGATACAAGATGAAAAGGAGATGCTTAGATTGGAATAATAAATTGGAAACAGTGTCTAAATAAGGACAGATTCTAAAAATGAATCTTTTGGACACAAACAACAGTTCATGAGTAAAAGAGAGAAATATTTATTATTTAAGAAATGTGATTGTCATCCAATAATATAAGTTTCTTTATAATAATATTAGTTTCTTTATGATTTAACTGTTATTCATTTTTTTTGCGAGAGTAATTTGTGTTAGTATAATAAATTGTTATTTATTTAGATTAAAAGTTTTGTTAAAGGATTGTAAAGGATCAAATTGTGATAAAACTAGCTGTTACAGTTACTCAAACTAAAGTAATGGTGTTACCGAACATCACCCACAAAAAGCAACTGTTATTTGCAATAACATTACTTCTTATTCCTATATATCAACTTATATAATTTGCTAATTTCGTCGGTCTGTCTGTCTCTCTGTCTGTCTGTAACTCGATATAAGCTATTAAGATAGATCCAAGGTTATCAATGGTACCATTGAATCAAGGGTACTCAAATTGGATGAAATATTAGTTCATTTTGTCATTCCATGTTGTCTCCATGAAATTTTAACTGAAATTCAAACAAAACATACGTTCAAAACCAAATAATTTTGTTACTACTGCCCCGATTTTAATGAAATTTCGCATACTTACTCAGTTTTTTACGCTGATTTTGAAACTCAAAACCATTTTTGCCGTAGAAGCTTCGTTCACAAGTTAGCGCAGTATTTAGATTATACAAAAGTGAGTTTTCGGGTTTTGAGTCAAAATTAATAATTATTCTTTAGATAAATTAAACTTTAGATATGGTTGGTATTTCGACGTTTGCAACAAAATTTTGTAAGGCGTTGTCGACTATGTATTGAAGCGGGAGGGGGACATTTCGAACATTTATTGTAAAATACAGTTCCGTCTAACATTTGTATTTGTTTTCTTACTTCGGAATACTGCTCCTTGAATTATCCCGCCGTAATTATTAGTTATCGATAATAACGGTATCATATCATAACATAAATTATACGTTTTTTCATTCTTTCCTCAATCTATAAGGGGCATTGAAAAAGAAACGAGCTGAAGGCCTAGGAACAGAAACCAGTACCGGTATGTCAGAAGTATTGGCCCTGGCTGTTAAGGCACTTACTCCCCTGCAACACAAGGCGGTGAATGGCTGTCTAGTAAAATTCCCGGGGCTGCATTGTGAATCAGTTCCGCAAGTACTGAATGACATCGTCGTCCGAGGTGAATCGTTTGTCCCTCAGAGCCTTTTGTAGGGGACCAAAAAATGGCGTAATCGCAGGGAGAGAGGTCTGGACTGTATGGAGGGTGATCGAGAACCTCCCACTTGAATTTCTGCAAGAGTGATATGGGGCCTTCCATTGTCGTGGAGCAGAATGACCTCACAGGCAAGCTCACTTGTGAGGTCATTCTGCTCCACAGGCAAGCTCACCTGTGGGGCAAACGATTCACCTCGGACGACGATGTCATGCAGTACTTGCGGAACTGATTCACAATGCAGCCCCGGGAATTTTACGAGGCAGCCATTCACCGTCTTGTGTTGCAGGGGGACAAGTGTCTTAACAGCCAAGGCCAATACTTCTGACATACCGGTACTGGTTTCTGTTCCTAGGCCTCCAGCTCGTTTCTTTTTGAATGCCCCTTATACGTTCATTTGATAAAGTTTATTTTGGTAACAGCAATTTCCTTGCTTCATAATCTTGTGGATGGCACGTGTACCAATAATACCATCTCGGACAGTTTCACCTTTGTACATTTGAAGGTTGATTTGGCTACAAAATGCCTATTAAGCACAATTTTTTTTTGTGATCTAGGAAGCTTAGGGTTCCGCGAAGTTTTTCCACTTCCTTCGATGTCATGGAACGTTGTTTTTAATTTTTTTTTGATGTTCAAACTTGCACTCTGTCTCACTCTAACCTACATTATTCAGTTTGGATTGAAATTTGTAAAACTTCCCTTATTCGTAGGACGCTGGGTATTTTCTATGTGACAGTACACATTCTGCGGAGTATGCTACGACAAAAACATTCACAACATTTTCCATATTTTACAACGTACATCAGTTTGATGGTGGTTCCATCGAAAATTCACCAAATATACAAAACTACTCATAATTCGAAAACTACACAAAAAACCATCACACACACGGGGTATTTCCTTGTACCCCCAGATGTCAGGAATCTAAAAAAAAATTTTGGGACGTCACCTTTTGGACCACCCTGTATATTTATATATATATATATATATATACATATAAATTGGCTAAGTTCGTCTATCTGTCTGTCTGTAACTCGATATAATTAAGCTATTAAAATAGATGCAACGGTTCTCAATGCTACCATTGAATCAAGGGTATTCAAATTGGATGAAAATATTAGTTCATTTTGTCATTCCATGTTGTTTCCATGAAATTTTATTCTTGGGAACTAACCTCGACAACTGAAATTCTAACAAAACATATGTTCAAAACCAAATAATTTTGTTACCACTGCATCCGTGTTAATGAAATTTGGCATACTTACTCAGTTGTTTACGCTGATTTCGAAACTCAAAACCATTTTTGCCGTAGAAGCTTCGTTCACAAGTTAACACAGTATATAGATTACATTTACTTTATATTTGATAGTTGATAATAAAATGATTTTTCAGATTTTTTTTATGCCTGTCGTCCGACAGGCTTTGCTGCTAGTTTTGTCATATTAAGCTTAAGTTTAATTAAACAAAGTTCTATTTATGATTCCAAAAGATATCGAACATGTAAGACAAAGAGATTTATAGCTCTCTCTTCAGTGGCAATCTATCCTGACATTGCCTCATTATGGCTTGTTGAAATGGCACGTCTAAAGCGGCATTCAAACTTCCTATCGTTGTAAATAGTTGTAGTGCGACATGTAGAAGCAACCACAATCCCATCTTTCCTCAAATGCTTAGAAAGGACAGGAAAAATGCAAGGGTGGAAATCTACTGAAATATGTTTCTTAATCGGTTGTTGAATCACGAGACGTATTTTTTTAAATATCTTGCGAATAAGATTTATATATCTTGCGAAGCGCCAAAGTATATAACTAGATATAAATTGAGGAGCATAACTATTAGACAATAAAATAAAATAAATTAAATCCAATTCACGTTCAAACAGTTCATTAGTGCTGGAAATCAGAAAGGTCCTACGAACTGCCATATGAACAATGTTAACCTTAAAACCAAAGGGACAGAAAGAATCAAAATTTAAAGTAATCCGAGAATGTGTCGGTTTACAGAATACCTGAGTGGAAAAAGAGTCATCCATAACTGTAATTCGAACATCAAGGAAGGGAATAGAACGATTCGATTCATATTCGATATCAAAAGATAACACTGAATCAAAACTATTAAACATATCGTGTGAATTTTGTCATGTGTTGACTCTTCAGAATACAAGACAAACTCTTCAACGTTTCGCATGAGGATAGGGAACCGGATATGACCAATATCTAAGGAAGAAAAAGCCAGGTCTTCGATTGGCCACTCCGCCAATAACGCGGATACGGACTAACCCATGAAGAGGCCTGAATGTTGTTAATGGTAACATAGCTTATATTCAAATATCTGCAAATGATAGAAGGGACTAACTAAAATGGAAGTAATTTTTTATTTAATTAAATGTTCTTAATTAAAAAACAACGAAAACCAGGATTCGGAGTATGGAGTGTAAACTGCGGGACAAGATTTCTTTAACGGTACACATATCTCTGAAACAGATTTAATTTGAAGCAAGAAATTTCACAGACTTTCTTGAATATATGTGATTTTCCGAAACTGCTTCAGGAAATTAACTTCTTAAAGCCGAACGCGCATTGAACGACGTGTCCTTATCCCGTAAACGGACAAATGACGTCATTCCGTAAGACGTCCGTCGATTCGTGACGTTAAACTCAAGTATTCCGTCACTGTATTGAAGAAGCTTGAAGATTCCCGTATTCCGTATGTGACGCAAAGTTAACGTCACCAATCAGAATGTTTCTTCTATTGAGGCAGTACGGCACACTTCTGTATTCGCAGAAATACTTGAGTTTAACGTCACGAATCGACGGACGTCTTACGGAATGACGTCATTTGTCCGTTTACGGAATACGGACACATGGTTCAATGCGCGTTCGGCTTTAGAGGTGTAAACGGGGACGGGAAGGAAAACTTTATTGAAGGCTATTTTACGGGTTTTCCAGGTTACTAAATATTGCTTTGTAAATATTATGCAATTGCTTTATCAACTGGGGAAGGCTTCAAGTGATAGGGGTGTGTTGAAGCGCAGAGTCTTATATTTTTTTTCCGATCACAATATAAATTTGATATCTAGGGCTTATCAAGTTACAAAATAGGAAAATAACTTTAATTTGTAATTACAACCTGACTTTTTTACCATCTCGAAAAATTCAATTTTATCACACAATTACAATTTCTTCGTCATCCACATGTTTTTGCTAGTGTTTTGCTAGATAAACTTTATCAGTTCGTTCTCATTTCTCTTCTCAAATATCTCTTCTCAATAACTATATTATTGTTACACAAAACGAAGGAAATTGAACAAAAATGAACGGAATTTTTTTCTCAACTATTTTATTACTATGAATTTAACCCTCACGAACAGTAAAAAGTAATTAAAAAATCAAATTTCCATGATTCTCATCAGACTCTTCAAATATTTAGAAATAAATATTATTTATTATTTAAACCGTACATTAAATAGGTGGGCCATATAAATATAAAACTAACGTTGTAAAACTATTCACTTTTCTGTTTTGAATAGCGCTAAGAAATCCTATTGGTAAGTTTCTGTTGTAATAATATTAAAAAAAGCAAATATAAATAATATAAAATTTAATTACTAAGATTAGGAGTGGAAGTACAGAGTTTGAAGGAACTAGAATGGCTATGAACTGTAAGCAAAAGATGAAAGAAAAGCAAAAGAAAAAACACATATATTCGTGTTACCAAGTAGAATAATTGTGAAATATCAATATATCAATATATATTCGTGTTACCAAGTAGAATAATTGTGAAATATCAATATATCGATACTTCAAAGAGCGAAGGAATAGTCCTGAACCTTTACAAAGTTTGAACTTACAGAATTTTGTAGAAAGGTTATTTATTTTTTATTCATCACGTTCCTTTTATTTCTCATTTCGCAATTGGAAAACACAGTTTAAATTCGTTTGCTTCTACCACGTAGATATCCCAGAACCAAAAGCTAAGTAAATTGTGAAAATAGATCTTTCAGAATAAAAATATTGAATTTCCGTTAATTCTGGTCTTTCTTCAAGAGAAAAAAAATACTTACCGAAATTAATTTGTTTGCTTTTTATTATGTCCTGAATCAAATTATTAAGAATCCATAACTTCCTTTTTTTAAAAAAAGGTAGATATTTTTTACTTTTTTTTACTAAATTTCAGTAATTCTTTGTTTCCAATTTTTGTCTTGTTTCTAAAGAAAAATACATCTGAAAAGTAATCTGAATTTTACT
>JAFIDM010000002.1:785039-836993 GCA_023159025.1 Thereuonema tuberculata
AAAAAAAAAAATTAGTATCAAAATTCGCCAACAGGAGAAAATGTGGCACTGTAAAGGTTGTAGTATATATGAGTAATGATTGGGTAATTGACAAATGTGTGAGACAGCACACATGAAGTTTCATAATAATATAGACAACGTTTATTGATAATTAAGAATAAGGTTCCATATGACCATCGTTGTGATGTTCCACGAGCTGCATGCGGTGCACGACATGTTTCACGGCGGCTCGCAACATACCGGAATGGATTTATCACACCTGTAATGTAATTCGATCGTCGGGATATCGGGATATCGGGGACATGTCCTTTATACACAATGCTTTTAAGAAATCCCCAAAGCCAAAAGTCACAAGGATTGAGATCAGGTGAGCTCGATGGCCATGCTGTGGGAAACGCCCGAGAAATGATTTTGGTGTCAGAGAAATGTTGCCGCAACACACACTCTACCTGACATCCGATGTGTTGTGGTGCACCATCCTGCAAGAAGATGATCGAATCAAGACATCCTCTTTTCTGCAGTTGTGGAACCACAAAGTTCTTTAGCATATCGGAATACCGTGCAGCATTGTCGGAACAGATCACTGGTCCACTTTGGTGAGATTCCTCTTAGAAATAAGGATTGATGATAAACGATGAAGTAAAGCTGCACAACACTGTGACAGACCAACGTGTGGATTAGTCGCAGCCCAAATGTGGCAGTTGTGTGTCAATATCACCGTTCAAATAAAAGTGCGTTTCGTCAGTCTATAAAATCCACCACGGCCATGCTTCAGCCACTTCCATGCGTGCTACGAATCTTAATACAAACTCAATGCGGGTGGTCGCATCGCCAGGCGCAATTCTTAAACACAAATGATTTTATAGGTATAAAACTTCAATATCTGATGCAGGTTTTTCCCACCGTTGAGTATGGGATATAGGTTTGCCGGGATATTGCCGGCAACACGTCATCTCCTGTTCCACAACAGCAGTTGCAAATTCTTTAACGTGTTGGTGACTGATAGCTTTGCGTCCCCTGCCTGGTTGCACTGCTCGTAGATTTTCGTAACAATTTGGGTTACGATAGTAATTACTTTTGATTTTGGATTACGAAATTTATTAAAGCTTTTCTGTAGTGCATCTAAATAACAATTAGGAGAAGAAATTAACATAGAAAATAAATGGTCAGTGCTACGTTCTCCTTATTTTAATCTCCGAGTAAGAAACCCGGTAAAAATCTCTTATCCCCGCCGATAATTGAAGCCGTCTTCACCTGACCTCAGACCAGAACAAATACCACTGGACCCAAGTTACTATTTATTACTCATCCATTCATTACATTGTTAGATTAATTATTTATATTTATAACTTACAAAAAATATAATAATCATTTTTGAATTACTTACGAGGTTGTCTTGACAAAGCTAACCATGAAATAAAAAAGATAAATTTATTTCTTTAAATCGTACTTATGTACGGGAATTAAAGAACTATTATCATCTTTCTTCTTCCTCTTTCATCGACAACGGTCAACTTTGGACCACGAGCTAGCCCTACCTAACAACGTTAGGGAGAGGCTAGGAAATTGAAGAAGGGGGGACGAGATTCTCATCTCAGCCAGAAATAACCCTGAGATTATAAGTACAAGGGAGAAACAGACGAAACACAGAAGAAGAAAGCAATAGTCATGCCCATGCCGGGATTCCAACCCAGGTTCGAACACATCGACCACACGGCAGACCGCCGTCTAGACCGCTCGGCCATGGCGGAATGGCTATTATCATCTTTATATTTATTGATTTTTTTCTTGTTAATCAGAGAATTAAGTAATTAGATAACAAAAGGTGAGTATTTTTATATATCTAAAATATATGTAAACCAATCACTCTATCGTTTTCATCCAGAAAAAAATAATCTCTTCCATATAATAATTATCATTGCTTAATTGTTGAAGCATCTAGGAATCTATATTACTAAAATCGTTTATTTCTCTGTCTGTCTGTCTGTCCGGCGCAATTTCCTGAGTGAATGGAATATAGAAATAATTTTTATAATGAAACGTCCGCGACAGGAATCGAACCTCTAACCTTCTGATCCGAAGTCAAACATCTTATCCATTAGGCCAAGGTGACTACTACTCATTTTATATTGTTTTTTGACTTATGTGTCCTTCCCCTTCCTCCAATCAATAATGAATGAATTCAATCTTTTTGTTTTTTGAATCTGAAGATCTTTTATTTATTTCCGATCCGTCTGTTTATTTTTAATTCGAAAATGACAATTAGAACTATAATTGCCGAAATGTTGGAATATTTTAATTATAATCATATTCTTACTTAACCAAATTCTATGTGATATTGAAAAACCAGCAAGTGTATACGGGAGATATTTGAATAAAAAAAAAGAGTGAAGAAAGAAAGAAGCAGTATTCTATTAGATAGAATACTGAAAAATCACTATTTGTAACTCAAAACCCATCACTATTTATAACTCAAATACCACTGAAAGGTATCAATTGTAATTAAAAAAAGAGTTTCTAGAAGACAGAAGCACTAGTTAATAAAGTTTAACGTGCTGTAAAATGGGTTAAATTAAATACAACAAGAAATTATTTCTATTAGGTAGAATACTGAGAAATCACTATTTGTAATCCTAAAACCACTTAAACGTATCAATTGTAATTAAAAAACGAGAGTCAAGAAAGAAAGAAGCACTATTTCTATTAGGTAGAATACTGAAAAATCACTATTTGTAACTTAAAAACCAATACTATTTGTATCTCAAAAACCACTGAAAAGTATATCTATTTATTAAAAGCTTTTATTTCTCTGTCTGTCTGGTGTAATTGTTGTAATTTATGAAAATAGAAACAATTTCTACAAATTCAGTATGGTAATCGATTACGCAACCTTCTGCTCCGAAGTTATACGTCTTAGCCATTAGACCACTAGGACTACATTCTAATCTCAATATAAAATAAAAATATATCATAGATATATGATTTACACGCTGGTTCTAAAAGCAGTCGTGGATTGACAGAATATAAACATCAAAAATTAAAGTAAAAAAAAAAACATTTAAAAATTTTAGTTTTAGTTTACTTGATATAATTTGTGTGTGTTTTATTTAATAAATAAAAAGTTGTTTTCCATTACATATGCGGAGGCTTCTGGAGCGAAGCGCCGGGTAGCCGACTAGTAAACAATCAAGATTACAAAGAATAAAGTAAAATTAGAAGAATCCTTATCTTGTTCGTTGTGATATTTGAACATGGAATGGTATTTTTCATTCTTCACCTGTAGTCTTTCAATTTTATCTCCCTAATATTTATTCATTGAATACAATTACAGTCGGACCTCTATTTAACGAATCTCTATTTTGCGAATTTCTCTATTTTGCGAACTTTTTTTTGGAACCAAGAACATTTTACTAATTTCTTCGTAAAATAACCTCCAAATAGCGAAGTGCATTTTCTATTTAACGAATATTTTTGTGGTTTCTACTTTTTTTTTCTCCTTTTTAATGTTTTTATTATGAACATTGACTTAGGAAATGAAAGAAATTTGTTTAAAGCTGATGTAAAAAGAAGAAATTAACGATGATGAGCTGATGGATGATTATCTTTCACTTGATTTTGAAGATGAGACATCGGAAATACTAACTGAATCGGATATTTTGGACAGTGTGAAAAATAAAAACAATACAGCTATGAATTGCGATGAAGATGATGAAAATGGAAATGATCATGATGCAGAAATAAAAAAAAACCCTTCGTATGACGAAATGCTAAAATCATTTGAAACAATCCGACGCGGATTACATTTTTAAGAAAATACTGAAAGGGTTTTTAGTGCATTGCAAAGTTCCGAGACGCACTATGAGCGAAAACACTTTTTCAAAAAAAAAAAAAAAAAAACCTCAGACAAAATTAACAGACTTTAGTAGTAAAATTTAAGTACGCATGTGGTAATGTATGCTGTCATTAAAATTATTACTTTTTTTCATAATAATTATTGTTTATGTATTTTAAATCTGTTTTATGTAGTTTAAAGTAATTTTAAAAGGTGAATCTCTTATTTAACGAATTTTCCATATAACGAACTTTTTTTCGGGATTTAGTGACTTCATTAAATAGAGGTCCGACTGTATGTTTGAATAACATAGACAATTAATTTCAAAAGTGTTGTCCAAGGACTTCGATCATTTTTCCTTTGAAAGAATGCAAAGTAATGAAGTCACTATTTTTTTTTTCACTTTCCAACGCTTATTTTATTTCTGCAGAATAATAACAGGCATTGTTTTATTTGACTTCAGTGATATATTACATAAGACTTTTGTAATTGATCTTTTTAACCTTTCACATTGTACTACGATCATTCTTCCGTTGCATGCAATACCTTTACCCTGTCATACCTTGGATATGTTTTGATATTTCTCTGGGTCATTGCATGTTTCTCCTTTAGAAATTGGCAGCTTAATTCTTGCAATCTTTTAATATATTGAGCAAAATTATCATTAGGTTACTCAAGCCTATTATTATTAAAAAACGAATGTGGAAGAGTTATCTTACAATTTTATTTTTAAAATTACCTTTTAATTTTATCTAATAACTTTATTATTAAAAATAAAATGGAATCTTCCTCTTGCGATATCTATGCTTCTCTTTCTAGGCAATCTAGGAAATTTATTGCATTAAGTTCCGTATAGTTCATTCATATTTTTGTTTATTTCCATTTCATTTTCTATCTGGAAAGCATAATGTCAATCTTTCTTTTAATTTTTGAATCCAAATATTTTGGGCTTGATAGTGACATTATTAATATTCATATTTCATTACTTTTTTATAAGTCTAAAATATATCGTTTGTAAAAGTCTTAAATCAGTTGTTAGTAACGTTTGGAAGATTGTCTTATTATATATATCATGTCGAAGCTTTGTAATTAAGAACTAAAAGCATCGATTGGTTAATTTTTTTCCCATTGTTAACATGTTTTTAAATATATTGTCGATGAACTTATTTTATTTCCACTACAGCTACTGCAACATTTTCGACTCCTGACAGCCTTTAATTTGTGATAATATTATCTAATCCTACAATCATTCAGCATTAATGACATTTATATGTAAGTTTGAGTTCATTTCCGATCTTATTTTGATTTATAATATATCTTTACTTCTTTACTTTTATTTTAGAGAAGCCATTCATAAAATGTGATTTTTTTTTAGCAATTGCCTAAAGAGAATGGTTAACTTTCAGCATCCTTCAGAGATTTTTTCCCAGATCCCAGAAATTGAAGATTTTAGTAATTTTTTTTGTAAAGGTAATAAAAAATATTTCGAAAAAACTTACTCATGGTATGTGGAAGCTCTAACAAAGAAATGAATATATGAAATTAGTCTGAGAAATAAGTTAAAGAGAAAATTTATTAAAGTAATATATTCTACAATAATAAATTAATTGAATTTAAACATAATGAATTTTATAATATATATTGTGACGCGACGGAGCGTACGGGGGGAGTATGTTGGTATGATACGGCGCGGGCAACGTGCCTAGCCTTGGGAAGGGCGCCAATCAAACATTCTTTCCTTTTATTTGATAAATTTTTATTTTTCCCAGGGGCTGTCACTCGTCCGAGCTCTATCCCGTCACTTCCGGTTATCTGGTCTACGCGAGGTTTGGTTGTTCCACAGAATCAGCGAAACGTTAAGAAAGAGGCTCAGACAGTCTGGTGAACTGAACAAAAACTCCATTCAACTTTATTCACAAACAAAAATGTCAACAATACTCCTAACTTGGAGGTTATTAAACGTCGAGCTGCGAAGACAGTTGTCAAATAAATAATACTTCCCTAAACAAGTCCTGTCTCATCCTAACAACGGCTTGTTGTACGGTCTCGTAATGTATTGGCAAGTTACACGTGATGCATTTGGCCTGGCGTTTATTCACTCCTAATTTCTCACTAATCCATTTTATCACACTAAACTATATTTCCGGTGCACAAACTAAGTTCACTAGGCTAGAAAGCGTAAC
Organism: Thereuonema tuberculata; assembly: GCA_023159025.1. Classification (NCBI taxonomy): domain Eukaryota; kingdom Metazoa; phylum Arthropoda; class Chilopoda; order Scutigeromorpha; family Scutigeridae; genus Thereuonema; species Thereuonema tuberculata. The sequence goes on from JAFIDM010000002.1 coordinate 791,055, forward strand.
GTTTTAAAGCGCTAGAGTAAATTACACTAGTTAATGTTCGTAGCACTTTGCTAAATCCACTACAATATTACTATTCCTTCGCACTGACACTATTCTACTGACGTAAATTCACTGAGTTGAAGCACTATCATTAATTCATTGCACAGTCGCAATTTGTTGCACTAACCTTATTTCACTGGCATAAGTTCACTAAATTGAAGCACTATCTGGTTTGCCAGGCATTTTTAGCCTAATTATTGACGGCGCATAAGCTGCGTAAACAATGAACAGGCTATACTCCTTGGTTGCCTTTCGCTAACTGATTTAACACATCCTAGCTAATGTTACGCAAGCTTAATCGAACACAACTCCAGCTTTCAGTCGTAGCTGAGAGCTTGTAGGTATTCTAGGCGGACGAAATCAACGGCGAGACAGAGCGGCAAGAGAGAGAGATTCTCCTCGGACATGCCGTTAAAAGGGGATTCGAACAGTGTGCAAATATGCGTCACGAAACTCCTGTCCAATGACAGAAGTAAAAAACACAGATTACCAAAAAAGGAAAATGTGACATCATATTACGTCACCACTCAATTAACCAAGAGCAATCGTTTAAATTAAACAACTCCTTATTTGGAAAGCTATTACGTCACCTGTTGAAAATTCCACAAACGCAAGAATCATATGTGCAGACTCAAAACCACCTGTGTTCAGATTCCAGCAAGCCTAAACCTAAAAAATTAATTAAATTCCTAAACTAAATTCTTTTTAATCACTAAAACTAAAAATCTTCACAATTCAACGAAAAATTAACGAAATAAATTAAATTATTTTACATCATTTTAAATAGAAAATTTTCTTCTGTTCTTTTAAATAATAACAATACGATTTTTTTTTTAAATTTCGACTATTTACATTTAATTACTGACATATGAGTATCGTCACAATATGTATAAGTTGAATGTTATGCTTGGAAATAAATAATATTAACTTGATATATTCAACATAGAAAAAAGAATATTAAGAATATAATTAGACTTTACTAAATACGTATATTGGTATTATATTTTCATGGATTGCATTTCATTTAATCAAAGTAGAATTTTAAAATAAACTGGTTGTGGTTTATGTTTTAGAAATTAAGTCATTTAGACATTCGCAGTTAATGTTGTCATTCAAACTATTGATTTACAGAATTAGATGTTAAAAGATAATGAAGATTATTATTATAATTTTGAACCAACTACCCTCTGTGACAGAAGTAACTATAGAAATTGTTAGAAGATTTTTTTGTGAGAGGATCATCAGCCAGGAACAGTCACCAGTAAAACAACAAGATCTCCGTACTGAGGCTGATATCAATGATCATGGGAAGCGCAATGGAGACTCAAGAATTCATTTTTTTAAAGTTAAATTGTAAAATAAAGTAAATTAATAATTTTTAGCTAAAAGTAAAATTCAGATTATTTTTCAGCTATATTTTTTTTTAGAAACAAGACAAAAATTGGAAACAAAGAATTACTGAAATTTATTAAAAAAAAATTAAAATATCCACCTTTTTTTAAAAAAAGGAAGTTATGGATTCTTAATAATTTGCTTGAGGACATAATAAAAAGCAAACCAATTAATTTCGGTTAAGTATTTTTTTTCTCTTGAAGAAAGAACAGAATTGACGGAAATTCAGAATTTTTATTCTGAAAGATCTATTTTCACAATTTACTTTTGGTTCTGGGATACCTACGTGGTAGAAGCAAACGAATTTAAACTGTGTTTTCCAATTGCAAAATGAGGAATAAAAGAAACGTAATTAATAAAAAATTAACAACCTTTCTACAAAATTCTGTAAGTTTAAACTTTGTAAAGGCTCAGGACTATTCCTTCGCTCTTGAAGTATCAATATATTTATATTTCACAATTATTCTACTTGATAACACGAATATATGTGTTTTTTGTTTTGCTTTCTAGTTCAAACTCTGTATTTCCACTCCTAATCTTAGTAATTAAATTTTATACTATTTATATTTGCTTTTTTTTAATATTATTGCAACAGAAACTTACCAATAGGATTTCTCAGCGCTATTCAAAACAGAAAAGTGAATAGTTTTAAGTTAGTTTTATATTAATACGGCCCACCTATTTAATGTACGGTTTATGTTTATTTCTAAATATTTGAAGAGTCTGATGAGTATCATGGAAATTTGATTTTTTAATTACTTTTTCTGTTCGTGAGGGTTAAATGCATAGTAACAAAATAGTTGAGAAAGAAATTCCGTTCATTTTTGATCAATTTCCTTCGTTTTGTATAACAATAATATATTTATTGAGAAGAGATATTTGAAAAGAGAAATGAGAACGAACTGATAAAGTTTATATAGCAAAACACTAGCAAAAACACCCGTGCTTTGCTCGTGTTACAAAAATGAGTTGTCCTGATGTGCATGACGAAGAAATTATAATTGTGTGATAAAATTGAATTTTTCCAGATGGTAAAAAAGTCAGGTTGTAATTACAAATTATATTCCTAGAGTTATTCCTATACAAGTTATATTCCTATTTTGTAACTTGATAAGCCCTAGATATCAAATTTATATTGAGATCGGAAAAAAATTATAAGACTCTGCGCGTCACCACACCCCTATCACTTGAAACCTTCCCCGGTTGGTAAAGCAATTGCATAATTTTTACAAAGCAATATTTTGTAACCTGGAAAACCCAAAAATAGCCTTCAATAAAGTTTGCCTACCCCTCCCCGTTTACACCTCTTAGGAAGTTAATTTCCTGAAGCAGTTTCGGAAAATCACATATCTTCAAGAAAGTTTGTGAAATTTCATTAAATTTCAAATTAAATTGTTTCAGAGGTATGTGTACCGCTAAAGAAATCTTATCTCCCAGTTTACACTTCATAATCCGAATCCGGTTTTCATTGTTTTTCAATTAAGAACATTTAATTAAACAAAAAATTACTTCTATTTTAGATAGGAACATGTATTAAATACAGATATTTGAATATAAGATGTGTTACCATTAACAACATTCAGGCCTCTTCATGGGTTAGTCCGTATCCGCGTTATTGGCGGAGTGGCCAATCGAAGACATGACTTTTTCTTCATTAGATATTGGTCATATCCGGTTCCCTATCCTCATGCGATACGTTGACGAATTTCTCTTATATTCTGAAGAATCAACAGAGGATAAAATTCAGGATACATTTAATAGTTTTGATTCAGTGTTATCTTTTGATATCGAATATGAATCGAATGGTTCTATTCCCTTCCTTGATGTTCTAATTACAGATATGGATGACTCTTTTTCCACTCAGATATTCTGTTAACCGACCCATTCTCGGATTACTTTAAATTTTGATTCTTTCTGTCCCTTTGGTTTTAAGGTTAACATTGTTCATATGGCAGTTCGTAGGGCCTTTCTGATTTCCAGCACTAATGAACTGTTTGAACGTGAATTGAATTTAATCCATTTTATTTTACTGTCTAATAGTTATGCTCCTCAATTTATATCTAGTCATATACTTTGGCTCTTCGCAAGATATATAAATCTTATACGCAAGATATTTAAAAAAATACGTCTCTTGATTCAACAACCGATTAAGAAACATATTTCAGTAGATTTCCACCCTTGCATTTTTCCTGTCCTTTCCAAGCATTTCAGAAAAGATGGGATTATGGTTACTTCTACATGTTGCACAACAACTATTTACAACGATAGGAAGTTTGAATGCTGCTTTAGACGTGCCATTTCAACAGGCCATAATGAGGCAATGTCAGGATAGATTGCCAGTGAAGAGAGAGCTTTAAATCTCTCTGTCTTAAATGTTCGATATCGCCTTCCAACACATGGAAAATTTACACTTCTCAATTATCATCATACCTACGTTTTATTTACGAAAGAATGGTATTGATTTGTATAAAAATCACTTATTCAATGCATCGAATAGGCGAAAGAATGTTTTTAATTAATTACAATCGGAATTATTCATGTTTTTTTCATCTTTTTGTATTTCTATGTTTTCAGTTTTGATATTTCTCATTAAATCTCGACTAAACACGATATGTTTTCAAGATTCCTATCACTCGTCGATTCAAATTTTCCGGACAAAATTTGTAAAGATTTGATTGATAATGTAGCTTTTTCTGGAAGCATCCACGAAAACATAAGGAAAAGATGACTTCCGTCTGTGCATATCGTTTTTGTAATCGGTAATTTTGAATAAATAGATACAAATCGATTGGACTTCAAGTTCTACATTTCGTCACCAGGAGTTTTAGTGTCAGATGGCTCCTTAGCGATGGCGTGCCATCTCTTTGAATTTAGAACACGTTCTAAATGGGGCATGTGCTTTCCATCTCGCCGTGGCGCGATGATGGCACGCATATGGTCTGAGAAATGGTACATGTAAAGCGGCTAAGAAATTCCACAGGATCGGTTGAAAGGGTCCATCTATTCTCTTGATTGTCGCCATAATAAGTGCCATTACATTGGAGAATCGAGGAGGTTCCTTTGGGACCGTATCAAAGAGCACATTCGTGCATGTATTAAAAGAGTTTCAGATACACTACATGTATTACATGCATCACATGCATCAACGTGCATCACATGTTGCCATCAATGGACATTCTTTCAATTTTAGCAGTCCAAAAGTATTGACATTGCCGGAGATAATTTTCTCAGGAAGTGTAAGGAATCGGTTTCCATTGCTTCTTCCCGTCATTGTTACAATGAACAATTATCAGTCAACAACATCTTAGAATAGGATATTCCACGTTGATATCTATTTTCAACGGGCTTTTGTTGATATCCATTATCAACGAACTTGCATTTGTAAACAAAAAGATCCATGTGCTCGGGCTTGGTGTTATTTTGTTGTCGATCACGGACAGGAAATGTCGATCGGATCATGATGCTGGCCACGTCTTCACTTATCATTGTTGACTGGATTCTGCGGGGTTCCAACATCCCTGTTCCCCTACGAATATCTGATTGATTGTATTTTCATATGTTGTCCCGAACATATTCGTGCCCCACTCCGCTCATACCCCTTTCCATCTTTCTTTCTTGACAATATATTTCTAATCACATTTTTCTTTTCTTTTTCTGACCATTTCTAACTTTCAACATTTCTGTCTCGTCGTTTCTCAGTCCTGGCGTCTGTAAGACTGCAAGTTCCCGCCAGCTCGGCACCAAGATACCTTACACAATGGTTTAACGACTTTGGGAGAGACTCATGTTTCATCTGAAATTACACAATGTCTATCCTGACATATCGCCCATTGTTTCGGGAACTAAAAGCTTGTTTTCCCGTCCTTCCCTTGTTGTAAACTGTTCCAGAAATGCTCTCTTAACTGGGGGAACAAAGAGCCGGACTTCATAACAAAGAGTGAGCTACCAGAAGCGACGGTGGGGACAGAAATGTCTCGCCACCCCTCCCAGGAATATAATGGCGACCCCCGAGAGGAAACGGGAGAGTATCTGGGAAGCAGCGGCCGAGAGCAGGAAGCGAGGTTTGGGGAAGACGACACGGTTCTCGTGGCCAGCGGTTCCAGTCGTCAAGAACCCCACCCGCATTCACCTTGCTCGGAGTAAACCCACGACGGAAGCGAGCAGCGTTTGAGAAGGTGAGGCGCAGGTGGGACGACCCGAGTAGACGCGGCAAGCGGTACTGGTCGTCGCAGAAACCTGCCAGTCTTCACCTTTGCCTGGCGCTCACCTCTTAAGGAAAGTCGGCAGCAGTCCATGTGCGAAAAGGCGAGCAACTGAAAAGACATCGCGGACTCGTGTCGAAATAAGATTCCGCCAGTCTTCAAACCAGCCGCCTGTTAGCTTTTAGCTGCCGACATCTCAGAAGAAAAGGGCCGGCGACTGCGCTCGAGGAACGAAGGGAAGTTGGCAACACTCTCTTCTATCTTCTGACCGATTCCAGTGCGTCTCCACGAGCGTCTTCGGGAAAAGGAGACAGATTCCGGTGCGTACAAGTGTATCTCCGCAGTGCCTAGTGGATTACGTCAAGACCGACCCGGCCGTTCATCCCCGTCAATGATGGACTCGTCCCAGTGCCACCCAGGAGAACTTTATCAGCCCAAGACTGATCATAACGGACAATTACCGGGTAGACATGTAACCTATCTCTTTACTAGATATACTACATTTTCTATTAGTTTATTCTGAAATAAAACTTCCATTTAACCTTTTATCTGAGATTTGCCCTTTCTCTTTCATCTGAAAGGCGCGGACCACTTGTCTCTAGGCTAGCTTTCCACGGCACCTCCCCCTTTTCCCGTCCAAACACCCCAGTCCCTCCTTACACACCTCCCCCCCTCTTATCCCGTGATCGTGGCTTGATTGGGGATGCATTAGATGGCGTGCGCCCCAAAACAACACGTAACAATGTATACTCTGTGTTACTCTCTGTTCCTCAACGATATCCAGTCAGCTATATAGACGTGCTCAGTGGGGAGCATTTCTTAATTATAAATACACTTTAGTTTTAATTAAGTCCACAATCCCGCACATTAAAGAACATTTTTAAAAAAAAATTATTATAACGAATAATAATTGCAATTATTATTTATATTTGCTTTTTTTAATATTATTACAACAAAAACTTACCAACAGGATTTTTCAGCGCTATTCAAAACAGAAAAGTGAATAGTTTTACAACATTAGTTTTATATTTATATGGCACATCTATTTAATGTACAGTTGAAGTTTATTTCTAATTATTTAAAGAGTTTGATGAGTAGCATGGAAATTGAATTTTTAGTTACTTTTTTCTGTTCGTGAGGATTAAATTCATAGTTTATTACTATTTTATTAATTGTTGAGAAAGAAATTTCCTTTATTTTCGTTCAATTTCCTTCGTTTTGTGCAACAATAATGGAGTTATTAAGAAAAGAAATTTGAGAAAAGAAATGAGAACGAACTGTTTAAGTTTATTTATAACTAGCAAAAACACCCGTGCTTCGCTTTGGTTACAAAAATGAGTTGTCCTGATATAGATGACTAAGAAATTGTAATTGTGTGATCACTTGGAAAAAAAATCACAAAACTATTACAAAGCAATATTTTATAATCTGAAAACCCCGTAAAATAGCCTTTAATAAATCTTCCCCCCCCCCCCCGTCATCTTAGAAATCTTAGACATCTTAGAATGTAATTTAATGTAATGTGGTGAGCGTGTGTGGTTTGACAGCCGTGCACCGCGACCTCAAAGATCTATTGTGCTATCCCACGGAAATAAGGACAGACGGAGAAAGGATGGTGAGAGAAAGACTGAGAAAGGATGGTGTGATAAATGCAGGGGAAACGGAAGAACCCCGGGAAAATCTGCCCAGCGCGAATCGCCACCATCAACGAAACCCACATGAGAACCGAACCTCGGTGCTCAGAGAGACATCTTAGAAAGTGATTTTCCAAAATTAGTATATACGTGTGTTTTAGATTTTAACATAGAACAATCATGCGAAATTTAGTGTTTCCAGCTGAAGCAGTTTCGGAGAATCAGATACCTTCAAGAAACGTTGCCAACCCCTCCCCCCTTTCCACCTGTTTACTCATTTTAGGACCTGAAAATCGAAAATTCTTTTCGATACAGTACGTTTCTTTTCGATATTAACAAAGAGCATTCATAAAGCGGTTTGAGATATCGTACCCTTAAAGAAAGTTTGCCCCTCAGTTTACACTCCATACTCCGAATCCGGGTTTTCGTTGTTCTTAAATTAAGAACATTAATTAAACAAAAAATGACTTCCAATAGTTAGGACCTTGTATCAAATGCAGATATTTGAATGTAATATGTGCTACCATCAATAACATTTAGGCCTTTTCACGGATTTTCTCACATCCGCGTTATTGGCGGAGTGGGCAATGATGTGCATCGAAGATATGGCTTTTTCTTCATTAGATTTTGATCGTATCCGGTTCCATATCCTCATGTGATACGTTGACGAATTTCTTTTATATTCTGAAGAATCAACACACGATAAAATTCATAATATATTTAATAGTTTTGATTCAGTGCTATCTTTTGGTATAGAATATGAATCAAATTCTGCCATCACCTTTCTTGATCTTCGAATTAATAGGTGTTTCACTTGAAAATGAAGCAAAAGTTGCTGCGAAACATGTTGTATCTTATATTAAGTAATTTTTATTAACCCTATTATCCTAAGAAGTTCAATAATCAATAAATTCATTAACATTTTATTTATATATGCTTTTTTATATTATTATCAATATAATAAGAGTCTACCAAATGGAAGTCTCAGCGCTATTCAAAACAGAAAAGTGAATACTGTTAGAACTTCATAACTTCGAATATATATTTATAATATAAAACAACTTCCTAGTATAATACAAAACATCTATCTAATTATTCACAATATTTCATTTCTCTTAGCGAGAAACTTCCTCAGGTGACAATATTTGAGGAAAGAAAACTGATTTCTTCGCCTGTATATTTATCCATCGAATACATACTTTTGAATAAATAAATAAATTTCTCGATATCTCATTACAATTCTTTTTACAATAATTCATTAGTCTAATTGTATAACAAAACTTTTAATCTAACTAAATAATAATAAATAAAATTTTACCGGCACTGTTCATACTATTAAAAAACAAACACAAAGCCTATGCACATGGCTAAAAAATTTCATGACTGAGTTGTTTGTTTAATCGCTGATGACATCTCCTCTTGGAGAGGAAACTAGTTCGATGGAATTTTAAATCTTAAAGTTTTTAATGTGTATAAATTTTTTTAGCCATGTGCATAGGCTTTGTGTTTGTTTTTTAATAACTAAATAATTTATTATACTAACACGAATTATTCTCGCAAAAAACTGAATAACAATTAAATAATAAAGAAACTAATATTATTGGATGACAATCAGACTTCTTAAATTATAAATATTTCTCTCTTTTACTCATGAACTGCTTAATGTATCCAAAAGATCCATTGCCTACTTTTAAGAATCTGTCCTTATTTAGACACTGTTTCCAATTTATCATTCCAACCTAAGCCTCTCCTTTTCATCTTATATCTGACAAGTAATGTCTACTACGGGATCGGGTTGTGTATTTCTTCCTGGCAATGGTCTGCCCAATCAGATATTTTTTCTTTTTTTTTAGGCTCTCACGTGTTCTGCTACTCTCTCTCTCAATGTACGCCCCGTGCTTCCATAGTAACCTCCCCCCCCCCAATTTCTCCATTTCAATATAGTTTATTTATTCTTTTTAATCAACTTGTTACCTCTGTAAAATATCAATCTAATATCATTATAATTACAAATATCCTTAACATCACTTGTAACCCTAACGGCAATTGCATTATCTTATTATAATCTTTTTAAATCTCTTTCTTGTTTTTTTACATTCTTCCTCTCCTTAAAGAAATCTTTTATAATTTTAGTAATAAAGTAATCAGGGTATTTATTCATTTCAAATTTTTTTTTTCATATTATTAATCTTCATATGCCACAATTTCATATAAGGTAGGTTGTCCAAATAAGGCCTTGTTTCAAATAAGGCCCATCCTTCGTTTTATTAATAGAGCGTTGACAATTTACCAAGATTAGTTATGTTTCAGACAGGCCCAGGCTTCTAGCTGCTACACCAAAAATTAGGTCCGTTGAAGTGGATAATTTCCCCATGTTTGTTTCAGTTGAACAGTAAAAGTCGCCCGAAGCTTATGTCGTTACTATTTCAACTTAATTTGATAAATCGTCTGCATTTTTTGGCAACTTAATATACATAAACATGTTTTATGCCATTTTAAAGTGTATAATGAGTAGGATACTGTATTTGATATTTTCCAGTTGACGTGCATTTAAATACTTTTTAGTAAAACAATACATGAAAGCATGGGTTAACAGGGGTTCCAAATAAGGCTCTCCATTCTATAACATAAAGTAATTATTTATAAAGAGAAAAAATATCAAAACTAGTTTTAAATTCACAATTTTATAAATTAATTACTAATTAATTATTAATTTGTAGCTTAATATTTATTCAGAACTATATGTTGGAAATTGACTGTTGCCAAGCTCTTGTCCAAATGGGCGAGTTTGCCTGTGACTAGTAGTGGGCCTTATTTAGAACAGGGGCTCCTAATAAGGACCTTCAATTATATTTTCAAAACTGTGTTATTACAGAAAGAATTTCAAATGCCACTAATTCTAAATTCACTTTTTCATAACAGCACACCTAAAACTATCTTTCAAGACAGTTTTCACTCTTGCAGAGAAATGTAAAAAGTTTTTAAACGTTAGGTGGGCCTTATTTGGGCAACCTACCTTACTTCGTATACTCTGTTATTCTTTTTAAATAGTTCTTAATAATTGCCTTCTTAGTACTAATCTTATGCTCAGAATGAAAATTAAGAACATGTTGCTTCTTAATGTTTTCTCATTATTGTCATATGAAATCCTATTGCCTTCGTTTATTAGTAATACATCTAAAAATGCCACTCTATTATCTGTTTCTTTTTCTACAGTAAATTTTAAATCAACTATTAATTGAATTTTTGTAATTATAAAATTTATCAGTTCCCTTCCATATCAGTAAAATTCATAAATGCTTTTTTTAATTTCTTAAAGAAAGAAGTCAATCACAATTTCTAAGTCCTTATAAGTTCAATAATAGCAATTTATCATTTAAAAATTAGGCATTGTTTTTTTATCTATTTTTTTATGTATAACATTTCAATTACATACATGACAATGGATTTGTTGCATTCGAAGGGATCGATTTTCGTGGATGAACTCCTTTTGCAATTATAACTAAAACAAAGAATGGAAATGTAAAATTACCTTTTTTTATTTTATTAAGAATTAAATGAATTAGTGAATTTCCTGAATATTTCAAGCTTTAGAAAATCATACTTTGCACCTTCCAATCAAAATGATTGAAAGCTGTAACCTGAGGTTGAAAGAGCAGTCAGATTACACATCCCTGCGAAATTCGGGTCACTAAAAATTATCTACAATGTTTTGACTGATTTTTAGGTTTTTTGATTTGGTGATTTAAAAATCAACTCCGTATTACGTAAGAAGGTTTTATGAAATGGATTTGGTGATATGGGAAAAATTGGCTCTTATGTGTTCTGCTAATCTCTCTTTCAAACTACGTCCTGTGCTTCCATAGTAACCCCCCCCCCCCCCCCCCCACACACACACACAATTTCTGGATTTCAATCTAGAAATTACTCTCATTTTATTCAATGTGCATTCCTTCTCTAATTAATTCTTTTTAATCAATTTATTGCGTCTGTAAAAAACCAAACTAATATCTTTATCATTACAAATATCTTCAATATTTTTATTCACTTGTAACCCTAACGGCAATTTCATCACCTTATTATAATCTTTTGAAATCTCTTCCTTATTTTTTACTTTCTTCCTCTCCTTAAAGAAATCTTTATAACTTTAGTAATAAAGTAATCAGGGTATTTATTCATTTCATTTTTTTTTCATATTCATAATCTTCATATGCCACAGTTTCACATACTTTGTATTTTCTGTTATTCTTTTTAAATAGTTCTTAATAATTGCCTTTTTAGTACTAATCTTATGTTCAGAATGAAAATTAAGAACATGGTTGCTTTTTAATGCTTTCTCATTTTTGTCATATCAAATCCCATTCCCTACGTTTATTAATAATTCATCTAAAAATGTCAATCTATTATCTGTTTCTTTTTCTAAATTTTAAATCACTATGAATTGAATTTATGTAATTAAAAAATCTCGAAAATTGTCTTTCAGTTCCCTTCCATATCAATAAATATCATTTGCATGTCTCATATATGTATTTCGTTTTCCATTTCAAAATTGTTTGAAATTCAATCCAATTAATAGAAATATTACAGATTGACCCTGAGATAAGACTCCCGTCGGGAGACCTCTTACATGCTTAAAAAATGTCTCGTTGTAAATGAAGTAACTATTATACAAAATCAAATTTAAAATTCAGATTAGCGTTTCTTTATCCACTTTTGCATCTTGTAAAAATTCTCTATTTTATCACACATACTGCCAATGAGTTTTAAGACTTCTTTAAAAGGAATATTTGCATACGTGGCTTCTAATCTAATGAATATAATCTTACTTTTTTCATCTTTGTATTTTTTATTTTATTGTTTTCTATTTCGGCGGCCCATTCCCGGGATCGGGAATGCTTTTGGGTAAAGCTTTCGCGCAACGAGTCAAACGTCAAGGGTATATTCTGCTGATGATTCCATAATAAGGATGAAACAGCTGTACAGAATTCCCGTAGATGTTGGCTCAATGTGCGAAGGCATATTTATTGTCCGGTTGGCGATTTTCTCTCCATTTATGAATAATTACGGACATTAAACTTGCTCACAATCTTATTTTTTTTCATCTTTGTATTTTCATTGTTAAATGCTTTCATTAAGTTCGTAAAATTCACAATTTTTAAGTCCTTATAAGTTCAATAATTGTAATTTATCACTTTAAAATTTGGCGTTAACTTTTTTTATATACAAGATTTGATTTACATACTTGACGATGAATTTGTTGCATCCAAAGGCATCGATCTTTGGCCAATAAGCCAAGTAGCTACTGAGCCTGCTGGAATTACAATTAAAACAAAGAATAGAAAGTTAATATTAGCTGTAGTTCTTTATTTTATTAGGAATTGAATATATTAGTGAATTTCCTGACTATTTCAGGCTTTCGAAAATTATACTTTGTACCTTCCAATCAAAATAATTAAAAGTTGTAACTTGAGATTGAAACAGCAGTCAGATTACACTGGCCTGCAAAATTCGGGTCATTAAAAATTGTCAAGAATGTTTTGAGTAATTGTTAGGTTTTTTGGTGTGCTGATTTAAAAAATGACTTCTATTTTTCCGTATCACGTAAGAACTTTTTACAAAATGGATGTGGTGGTATGGGAAAAATTATTGATATGGGAAGTATTTCGCTTGAAATATACAGGGTCCGCCAGAAAAATGTATACACACTTTAAGGAACAAAAACTATTCATTATATGTTTGTTTTACATGTAAATACTGATCACAAGTGTAGTACTGTCTTCAGTTAAGCACATGCTTACTTTAGATGTTTAAAATGTTCGCCGTTGGCGTCCAGACACATTATGCAACGACGAATGGTCGCCGCAGCTACGGCGGCCAATGTTTCAATGGAGATCGCGGCACATGTCGCTGTAATTTCCCGGCGAAGATCCTCCACCATGCGCGGCTTCTGTCGATAGACTTGATCTTTCACAGTTCCCCACAAGTAAAAGTCCATAGGTGTTAGATCTGGCGACCGTGGGGGTGAGGGGAACTCAATGGACCCTCTTCTTCCAATCCAATGTCCCTGCAGATTATCATCCAGGAAAGCTCGTACGGTTAGGTGGTAGTGTGGTAGCGCCCTGTCATGTTGGTAGAAGACCTCATCACCAGCTCCATAAATAGCCCGTTTACCTGGTAAAATTGATGTGCCTAACATTTCTAGGGAAATGCAAAAAGGGAAATATTCGCTCTCCTAAGGAGGGCAGGGACACCACACTTGGGTGGGGGGAGGCGACACAAGGGCATAAGTTCCCACCCCCGACCGACAGCGGGACCTTATAATTAGGTCTCTTCTCGGGCCCCCCCAAGTCTAATGCAAAAAGTAAAAAATACGCTCTATGGGGGCAGGGGCACTTGGGTGGGTGGAAGACGATACAAGGGCCTAAGTATCCTACCCCCGACCGACAGCAGCCCTTTCTTTCTTTGAGTGACATTGCAACGCATGCCGGGTTCAGCTAGTTGTACTATATAATAAATTAGTCCGAGGTCATTTCTGCAGTAAATGAGACAAAATTATATATTCTTTTGATTTCATTTTTATTTATTATTTTACTGTTTTATTCTGTGTATTACTTTGATACGATCCATAATTATAATTTTTATTAAGAAACTTTGAAAAAAAAAATAATACTGAACTCGAAAAATTGGTTTTGTGAAAAAATGATGGGTGATGAAATTCTTTAAGTATCTTTTTCTTTAAACAACATCCAAAAATCTATAACAATCAGCCATTACTGTTCAACAATTTTTTCATTTAGGCCTGTGTTATTTGTTATATATCACTGACTTTCGGCAGCTCTTCAACACTACGCAGAAACATTATTATTTTTGAAGCTTCTGTGTATTTGGTCTTTTTATCATTATATGCTACACAATATTAAATTTAACTACACAGAAACGTTTCAAAGATAAAAATGCTGATCAATCTCTTGCTAAAGATCATTATTATTGGAAAATACTTCGATCATCATCTTGACATCGAAATTACAGCATTTTTCATTCAGGGAAACTAAGTCTTTTTGACAAGTGTTTTTCATGTATCAATAATACTTGGAATATTTTTTTCACAAGTAATAAATGTCAAAGTAATAGCTTTAGTTTTTTGCTGAAGTTTTCATTAATAGTGTTTTTATCATGTTTTCATAATCCTTATCTCATTTTTCTTTTAGGAACAATTCTGGAATTACAGCATACATTATTCAATCTATAATAAAGTTTTGAAATAATTTTACCACTTTTAGAAATATTTTTCTTAAAAACGATCTGTGGTCAGCAAAACTGTCTATTGTTCAACCTTGTATCTTTTTAAACCAGTCAAGGATATTTTTTTCATTCTGCAAAAATTATAACTGACTTTATAAACACTTTCCTTTTATCATTTGCAGCAGAATTCTTCTTTACAATATTAAAAAGTGACACTGAACAAAATTTAAAATAAGCAGGTGTGTCGGCTTAATTTTTGTTTAGTGAATATGATCAACGCACTTTAAAATTGCAACTGTAATATTAGAAAGTGATATTTTTTTTGTGTGTAAAAATATTTTACTGACTTACATTGTCTTAAGGAGACAATTTTACTTTCACTATTGTGAAATAAATGCTATAATATTTGCATGATTTTTTGCATATTTCATTTGAGGCTGTCTTTATATTATTATAATATTTTTGTCGCCCTTTTGCTGAACAGAAAAAAAATATCCTAATTTAAATACGCTAAAAATATTCTGGTAGGTAACGATTGTCAACAATATTATGTTCGAAGTGCAGAAAATTAGACAAGGGAACGGCTGAGATTGAATTAATGGTAAAACATAAGCTTTTTTAGTTTTGAATCGCGTTATCTTTTCATTTCTGATGTTTTAAAACGGAGGAGGCAGAAAAATTTCCTATAAAACTAATGAAAAATATTACATAACAACAATTATTTAAACAGCAAAAACTGTTTTTGAGTGAACATTTGGCGAAATGTAATAGAAGAAACTATTTATGTAGCAAATTTCTTTAGAATTTAAAATGGTCAAATTTAGGAGTTGTTATTCAAAATACTTACCAAGTGAAATAAATCTGTAATCCTTAGGAACTTCCAAAAAAAAATAAAATAGAAATATTCTTTGAAAAGTCTATTAAATAAGATATCACAATAAAAAACATACATGCACATGAGTGAGGATTCACTGAGCTGTTTTTAGTTATATTTTGGATACCGGGAATCCAGAACAGCTCTGTCTGGTTTCATAACCATCATCCAGGGGGCGTCCAAATCGCTGCGTAGTAGACAATGCGATATTTTCTATTTGAGTATGACGTCACATGGATTGCAACTTTGAAATTCCTCTTCTATTCAAATAATGAATAGAGTGCTTCATTTTTTGAAAAATTCCAAAAATGTTTTGAAAATTAGCGAAATAACATTTGAAATATGAACTTTATGAGCGATCTGACACTAAAATAAATAAATAAATCGATAAAAGAAACATTTCAAAGATAATACTCTGACAGAAATTAAAAATTTCAATGTTATTTTCATCAAATATTAAAAAAATAAAATTAGTTTTTAATTACATTGACTTAGTTTTGAATAAATGCCAATGAAAATTAAAGAAATCAAATGATGGCAAAAAAATTGAAAAAAAATAATTAAATTGTTTGTTGTAAATATTTTTAACGTTATTTTAAGTTCCTTTTAAATTCCTTTCACCAATTAAAAAAATTGATATTTTGTATTATTTAATAATTTCGGTAATAATTTTGTAATATTTAATAATGTACTTAATTTTGTCGTGAACTTTTAAAGATTTTATTTTATTAGTTCTTCTCCGATATTTTATACACACTTTAATTTATGTCAATCTTAGAAAAAAAGTGTAGAGCTCAGAACCTGGGTTAGTTTAATCATGTTATTTTAGTTGATTTTTGAAGGAGGAATCTCTGCATTTTCACTGAAAGAGAGTTTAGCAAATTTACATTCTTCAAAGGATTACCCGTAGTATAGAAAAACTTTGAATTTCCTTAGAGTGGAAACTTTTTCTTAATTAGATATTACGTTTTGTCAATGAAATCTTTCCCTTTTGAACATGAAGGAAGAAAGAAGTTTTTAATGAAAGCAAATTTGTGTTATCTTTAGAGATAAAAAAAATAAAATAAAATTCATTTAACCTTATTATTATCGTAATAATGTAATTATCGTAAGTAAGCGACTAAAAATTATATTTCAATCGAAAAAAAAAATTAATACTTCAAAACTTTTAATTTGAGTTATTAGGTGTTCGACCACTACATTGCTCTGCAATCCAGATGACGTAATTGTGCTTCCCAGGCTCGTTTTCGCGGCGGAGCCAACTTTCTATCTTAAATAACCTTGGCCATCATCAGCTGGATTCGTGCTGTATCATACAGCCTAGTGATCCCAAGAAACTTCTAAAGAAAACAAAAGTCAACAAAATAATGGCCCTCCATATTAAAAACAACAATATATAAATTAAGAATAAAAAAGACCAGCTATTTAATCCCTTCTAGCAACCATTCAGCTTATGAAGGATTAAATTATAAAAAACGAATACATATAACAAGAAATTTAACATGCGGAAATTCTTATGGGCGTTTAGGTTTTTTATTGTGATGTCATTATGATTTCTGCACATTAAATTTGTTGTTAAAAGTCCATTAACTTAAATGAAAATTTCATGCTCATAAAATTTATCATAAAAGATGTGAAATTTGGGAAGAAAGTTCACAATTTGGAAAATAGATTTTTTTACTGTAATCCTTCATACCCCTTAGCGTTTCATGAAAAAGAAGAGAAAAGCAGAAATACATAATATCCTCTTTTTGATATAATATTGGGTCAAGATTTAACATTATTCCGTCTTTTAATCTGTAATGGTCCTCCTTTAAGGAATAATTTGATAAACTGACCGAAATTTGATAGCAAGTATATTTTAAAGTATGCAGGAGTTTATTTCGAAAACGTAATTTGCTAACTACAATTCAATTTTTTGCGTGAAATTTTTTTTTTTAACAAATACATTCAAAAGTAACCTATAAGTGAGAATACGGTGAAATACATTGAAATGCTTAAAAGAAGAAAAAGAATTCCATGTTATTATCATGTTTGGATCAGAAAATATTATTAAATAATGTTAAGAAGAACAAATATCAGTTAGCAAAGTATGGCACAAGCTAAAAGGAGAAATTCGCACCCTGAGAAGTCACCGGGGAGAGACTGGGACGGACCGTTTCGTCCTTTTTAGGACTCATCAGCCAGCCAAACTCCACCGATGACAGACTCAGATGGTGCGAGAGGTTAAGATTCCGAGTCTAGCTCCCGAGAACGGGACCTCCCCCTAATCAAAAATAAACAAAAATACCAAATACAAAAATTCCTGTCCTGCATTAGGCTAGGCACAAAAGGAAATTTAATGAAGGCATTAAAGGACAAGGAATTTTTTTGTATTTTGTATTTTTGTTTACTTTTGGTTAGGATTTACTCGAAGGAGGTCGCGTTCTCGGGAGCTAGACTCGGAATGTTAACCTTTCGCATCTTCTGAGTCTGTCATCGGTGGAGTTTGGCTGGCTGATGAGTCATAAAAAGGACGAAACGATCCGTCCAGGTCTCTTCCCGGTGGCAGCTCAGGGTGCGAATTCCTTCTTTTAGCTTGTGCCTTACTTTGCTAACTGATTTCGAATATTCGTGCACGTTAAGTTTCCTTTCATTTATAATGTTAAGAAGTAGTCTAAAAATTAAGGTTATTTATTTATACTATATTACGTGTTATTTTCCTGTAGATTTTCGTAACAATATAGATAATGATAGTAATCACTTTTGATTTAAGATTATGAAATTTATTAAACTTTTTCTGTGATGCATTTAAAAAAAACAATAAGAAAAAATTAGGAAAAAAAAAATAGAAAATGAAAGGTTAGTCAGACGTTCTGCTGATTTTAATCTCCGAGTAAGAAACCCGGTCCTGGTAAAAATCCCTTATCCCCGCCGATAATTGAAACCATCTACTCCTGCCTTCAGCCCAGAACAAATATCACTGGACCCAGATTACTATTTATTATTTTGTATTTTCCATCCTTTGATTACATTGCTAAACATTAAACTTAATTATTTATACTTATTATTTACAAAAAAATATAATAATCACTTTTATTAAAGATTAAAAAATAGAAGTAGATCGGCAACATTATTATTATTATTATCAATCTACTTCTATTTTTAGTAAAAGTGCGAATTCCAATATTCTTTATTTGTATATTTGTAAATGTTCTGAGTAATTTTACGGGATTGTTTTTTAAATAATTTTTTTTTTAACTATCAAGAATTAATTGTTAAGTAAAACATTATTATCATAAGTGTATATATTTGTTATTTACATTATTTAATATAATTTATATGCAAATACGATTTTTCATAATTTAAGAAAGAGTGTAAATATAACAGTTCTTAAACAGCAAATCAGTTTTATATATCGTTACGGTTAAGATATAACACAGTTATTAATATATACAAGAAAAATAGATATAAAAGGTCGTATTTTATGTCATCAATTCGTCTATATTATAAACAAGAACCGAAATCTATGCATTTGCACTCAAAATGGATAAGTGGCTCTGATCTCTGAAATGGATTCATGGAATCGTCGCTTACCACGTGATGTAGGCGTGGCCAAGCGCCTTTTCATCATAGACAGACTATACTTGCACATGGAATGGTATTTTTCATTCTTAACCTGTAGTCTTTCAATTCTATCTCCCTAATATTTATGTATTGAACACATTTATGTATTGAATAACATAGGCAATTAATTTCAATACTGTTGTCCAAGAAATTCCATTATTTTCCCTTTGAAAGAATGCAAAGTGATGAAGTCACTATTTTTTGTTTTCACTTTTAGACGCTTATTTTATTTCTGCAGAATAATAACAGGCATTGTTTTATTTGATTTTAGTGATATATTACATTAGACTTTTGTAATTGATCTTTTTAACCTTTCACATTGTACTACGATCATTCTTCCGATGCATGCATACCTTTACATTGTCATACCTTGGATATTTTTGATATTTCTCTGGATCATTGCATGTTTCTCCTTTAGAAATTGGCAGCTTAATTCTTGCCATCTTTTAATATATTGAGCAAAATTATCATTTAGTTACACAAGCCTATTATTATTTACAAACGAATATTCATTTGAATTATCTTCCAATTTTATTTTTAAAATTACCTTGTAATTTTTTCTAATAACTTTATTTTTAAAAACACAATGGAATATTACTCTTGGCATGTCTATGATTCTCTTTCTACACACTCTAGGAAATTTATTCCATACAGCTTATTCATATTTTGTCTATTCCATTTCATTTTCTATCTGGAAAGCATAATGTCAACCTTTCTTTTAATTTTTGAATCCAAATATTTTGGGCTTGATATTGACATTATTAATAATCATATTTCAAGTCTAAAATATGTCATTTGAAAAATCTGAAATCACTTATTTGTAATATTTGGAAGATTGGCTTATATATATATCATGTCTGAGACTTTATAATTAAAAAATAAAAACATCGATTGGTTACTTTTTTTCCTTTGTTTTTAAATATATTGTCGATAAACTTATTTTATTTCCACTACAGCTAATGTCACATTTTCGTCACTTTGAGGGTGGCTTCCTGTGGTCAAGACAGGATTGCTTAAGATAATTCATCAGTCCTATAATATTTCTTTAAGATAATGTATAGATATTCAGTCGACATTATTCCAATTAGTATTCTTTTTAATACAATATTTCTTTTCCTTACACAGCAAAGTTCTTCAGTTTTAGCTAAAACAGGAAATTCGTTTTCCTCTTCCTCTAGAATTCGTTAATAATCTACATTCAAATTTAAATTTAACATTTAAAGTAACAGTAAATCTCATATTTACATCTTTTACAAAACAATTAAATTTAGGAATTTTTGACAATAAACACAAAGATTATGTATATAATTTAAGCAAGAGAGAATTTACTATTGAAGAAATGAATATACTAAGTAAAGGTACTAATTTCCAAATATCAGACAGAGGAAGGTTTATAAACATGTTTACGGATATTGAAAGATGCGAGAGAAATATAAAAAACAAATCCCATATTACAGAAATTATGAGTAGCATAAGTAATGACTTATCACACCAAAATTTAACTGAAAAACAAAGGAATATATTGAAAGGCTTAAAAAATGATAAGAAAATTAAATTTCTTAAAGTGACAAAGGAAACAAACTAGAGATAATGGATTATCAAGAGTATGTCAATAAAACTAATGATGGCAGTAATATTTAAATTGAAATGTAGAACTTGTAACGGGATATATTTTGGAAACACTGGTAGAACGCTGGAGGAACGTGTGAAAGAGCACATAAGTGCATTCCAACATAACCATCAAGAAATCTCTGACTGGGCCCATCATTGCAAAACCTTGGGACACGAACCTGACCCAGTAGTTAAGGTACTACACAAAAACATATACAACAAAGAAACAAGGTTTATACTACAAGCTTGCATAATTAATAACTTCAATTGTTTTAACAAACAAAAGGACATAGATGTAAGCCCAATGATTTTAGAAAAATTTAAAGAAAGCTGTAAAAATGTTGAAATATTTCAATAATTATCACATTGGTTAACAATTTATTTAAAGGCAGCTGATTTAAACAAATGTATGTAACTTAATTCTTTTAAAAACGAGCAGCTGATATCAACAAATAAATGTAACTAAGTTCTATACTCATTATTGTATGTAACTTAATCTTTTAACACAGCGTTCTCAGTATTGTATTAAACAAAATATCTGTATACTTATTTATTGTATTGAACAAAATGTATATTGGTTGATTCTTTACCATGAATGCTTCTATGTTTATGAAGATTATTTTTATGGTTGTAAGAACGATTCGATCTGTTTAGAATCCAGATGAAGCAGAAAAAAGCCGTTGCCTGCGAAATATTGCAAATGAAGAAGAAAAGAAAATGTGTTGTGTTTCATTAATGAACTTGTTGTTTGGTTTTTTTTTTTTGGTACGGAACGCACCGAAGTGCGAGCTTCGAGTCGAAGCATCCGTGTTCCAGGGAGCACCAGTGTTCCCAGGATGGCAAACCCCTAGCAGACTCCCGAGAATTTGTAGGGAAAGATACTGAGGTGGTTTCCCGTTTGCCTTCCTCAGGACGCCATTAAGGAATGACGTCAGATCGAAGAGAAAGCGAAGAGGAGGCGGACAAACACAGGAAAGAAAATTTGAAACATCCATGCTCTCGACCGGGATTTGAACCAGGTTACTGGCAGACCGCCACCTTAGATCGCACGACTACGCCGGCACGGCAATTAAACTTTAGTAATAGTTAAATTATATGGGGATGGTTAGGTAAGATAGGTCGAAACCTCCCTTGAAAATTTATTTATTAATATATTTAGGACCTCAAGAAATTATTGTATGCCAAATTGTAGCTGCACTGGAATGGTGAAAAAAATTGCTAAAGTCATAAGAAATCTTGATGTGACATCATCATTCTTTGCAACGCACGCATGACGTTATCCCATCTCTGACGGCCGAGCACTCAAGCATGACTGACGGCCGAGCACTCAAGGTCAGACAAAACGGACAGCGCAGCTGAACAAAATACTTAATTTTACAATGATTCTAATATAATTACTGTTTATAAAAATAAAAGTAATAACTGAAAGAGTGGCCACATTTGTATTTTAAAAGAAAGTGATTTCACATTTGTAAAAAAGAAAATAAGTTTTAGTAGCGTATCTGTTTATATCTAAGTTTGCATCTGTTACAAAAATAGCCAGTAATTACTTTGAACAAATATTAAATATATCTATCTTCAATTTACTTTCTTTAAAAATGAGTTTGTACTTTTGTTTTAAGAATTTGTCTTATTAGATTTTTTTTTGCATGATATTTGATGTTATAAAATAACGTGAACATCTGGGGAGAAATAACTCTGGAAGATTAGAGGAGATATTGAAATGAAAATATTAGATTTTTTTTGTATCTGTGACAAAAATATGCAATAATTAGCTATACCCACAGGGTTGTTATTTCTACAATTTTTGATTATTGTTGTAATTTCAATAGTTAGGGTTATAAAACTATCGAGTTACACTTGTTCTGTAGCAGACGATTTTGTAACTAATGTTTTTTTTTGCAGAATCATTGAGCACATCTTTGAATAGCATGTGTATAACTTTTGTTGTCTCTCCGACTATTGGTTGCAGCTACAGGACGCTTTAAATAGGCCAACTTTAATTATAACCACCTTGTATATTATACTGCTGATTTGCAACATTGAAATGAATACTAGTCTTTCTCTATTTGTGCTCTAAAATATATATTATTTCTTTTCGAATCACAACCATCGAATCACCAAACTGTCAAAAAGGTGAAAGTTTAACCAGAAGTATCTATCAGACCTTCGGATGTCGGAATTTGCTACAAAACGTTAGCCTGATTGATTTTATTCACGGGTGCCCAAGCGGGAGGGTCACGGCGCAGACTACGGCATTGAAATTTTGAGGGAGGGGGGAGTTCAAAAAAATCAAAAAGAGTGTAAATGGCATTTTAACAAAATTGCATAAACTTCTTCTAATCTATATTACTAAAATCTTTTATTTCTCTGTCTGTCTGTCTTTCTGTATGTCCGGCGCAATTTTCTGTGAGAATGGAAAAGAGAAATAATTTTTTCAGTGAAACATCCGCGACAGGAATCGAACCTGCAACCTTCTGATCCGAAGTCAGACGTCTTATCCATTAGGCCATAGGAACTAAACTCTCTCTGTTTTTTGACTTATATCTCCTTTCCCTTCCCCCATCAATAAGGAATGTATTCAATCTTTTTTTTGAATCTCAAGATTGTTTATTTATTTCCCATCCGTCAGTTTATTTGTAGTTCGAAAATGACAATTAGAACTATAATTGCCGAAACATTGCAATATTTGAAATATTCTTATTTAAGCAAATTCTATGTGATACTGAAAAATAAAAGCGTGTTCACGGCAGATGTTGGAATAAAGAAAACAGAGTCAAGAAAGAAAGAAGCACTCTTTTTTTGAGGCGGAATACTGAAAAAATCACTATTTGTAACTCAAAAGCCATCAATATTTGTAACTTAAACGCTGCTGAAAAGTAACAATTAGAATAAAAATGAGAGTCAAAAAAGAAAGAAGCAGCACTTCTATTAGGTAGAATACTGAAAAATCACTATATATAACTCAGAAACCATCAATATTTGGAACTCAAAAGCCACTGAAAAGTAACAATTAGAATAAAAAAGAGACTCAAAAAAGAAAGAAGCAGAATTTCTATTAGGTAGAATATTGAAAAACACTATTGTAACTCAGAAATCACTGAAAAGTATCAATTGGAATAAAAAAAGGGTCAAGAAATAAAGAAGCAGTATTTCATTAGGTAGAATACTGAAAAATCACTGTTTAGTAACTCAAAAACACTGAAAAGTATCATTGGAAGTCAAGAAAGAAAGAAACACTATTTCTATTAGGTAGAATGCTGAAAAATTACTTTTTATAACTCAAAAACCATCACTATTTCTAACTCAAAAAGCATTGAAAAGTATCAATAGGATAAAAAAAAAAAAAGAGTCAAGAAAGAAGGATGCACTATTTCTATTAGATAGAATACTGCTCAGAAGTTAGACGTCTTAGCCATTAGACCAAGAGGACAACATTCTAATCTCTATAAAAAATGAAAATATATCATAGATACATGATTTAAACGCTGGTTCTAAAAGCAGTTGTGGATTAAGAGAATATAGACATCAAAAATTAAATTTAAAAAAAAAAAAACTTTTAAAAAATTTTAGTTTTTGTTTCTTTCATTTAATTTGTGTGTGCTTTTTTTTACTAAATAAAAAGTTATTTTCCGTTACATAGGCGAGGCTTCCGGAGTGAAGCGACGGGTAGCTGACTAGTACTATTATAAAATTGAATGAAATGGAACTAAGCGATTTCTGTGCTCTCAGCCAGTGGCGAAGCTAGAAATTTTGGGCCAAGCCCAAATGTGGGCCAAGCCCTCCCCTCCCCCGGTCCCTACGTAAGAAGATCTTTGAGGGGGTGAGCCATAAGGTCTAGGGGTGGTGGGCACCTCTGCTTTATTTGATGTGTCTGAAGCATAGGAAACCATACATAACTCATATTTTAAATAGGCCTATTAAAAATGCATTGATAATATTCTATACTGACAACGTTTAATACTCTAGTTCCATTACGATTTATTTAAATCAAATTTCTGCACTAGAAACATAAATCCATATTAACCACATATATTTCGTCAGTAAGCATAGAAGAAATCAATTTGGGAAAAAAAAATTTCTTGTTTCTTAAGTTCAATATTATTTAATGGTGTTCAATTTTCACAATGTGATTAATATTTAAAAAGATGAAAATATTGAGAATTTTATATAAAAAAATAACTAAGTAAATTTATTATTTTTATCATTTGCCAGTTATGTAATTTCTTTGGCTTTTTGGCTAGAAAGAATAGTAACAAACGTATGATAATTAATACGTTATAATATTCACAATTTTGAATAGATTTGCCAAGATTAATAGTAATTTGTGGATATACTAAATTACTAAAAAAACTAAAAAGCGGAAATTTGGTCTAGAAAATTGGAGGGAGTTTGATTATACAACTATATTTACCGTACTTTTTTCTAATAAATTTGCATGATTCAGACTTCTAGTGGTTTTTATTTTCAAGTTTTCAATGCCCAAAATGTAATTTTATCTAATTCTGTATTATTATGCTTGAAATATAAGTTTTAACTTCAAATGACTGTAGGTGACTTAGAGGAAAAAAAGTTGACAGTAAAAGAAAGAAAGTTGACAGAAAAAGTTGACAGAGATTAGAAATAGAAAATAGATTTATCAGATTTAAACAAAAGTGATACTGAATGCAGAATTTTGAAGTAATTATTTGTAAAACAGGAAATAAGTTTTATGTGACTGGAAAATATCATATAGGCTGTAAGGGGTATAGAATAATATTAAACATAAATAAAACAAAAAACGTTTGATTTTTAAATCGAATGATATTTAAATCGAAAGCTTTTTCAATTGAAGACCTAATTCGGAAAAGAATTATTAATTCATTTGACATTTTATTAAATTTTATTTTTATATTGCTTGTTTTATAATTTAAAATCATTTCTTACACAAGAAAGATACTCATTTTAATATTTGCTCTGGAATCCAGTTATTCCTTAGAATTCAACATTCAACAAATAGATTTATGAAGAGTTTTTCTATATACTTTCTTTACCATGGGATAGAATACTAATATCTGAAACTTACCAACTGGTCTTGATTCATCTAATGAATAATAATAATTTTATTTTTAAATGAAAAAAAAATAGGATATTGTAAATTTTACTAAGAATAATCAAAATTGTTTATTTTATTTTTCATTGCTAATCAAAAATCAGCAAATTTCCTGACTTGTTCCCTTGAAACAAAATAACAATCTTAAGTGGAAGTAATTGGGATTTTTTTCTTGTATGTCTGAAGAGAGTGAAAGAAGAAAATTATCTTGATGTAACCCTGGGCGCATTTCTTTGAAATGAAAAATTTCTAGAATTTAATCACACAATGGTTTAAATAATGCTTGGCTGTTTGTTTCATATATTTGTGATGTTTTATATTTAAAGTGATGGTTTATATATATATAATATATATATCTATGCCGTTCTGGCGTGGACTTGGTGACCGCCTTGCATGAGGCAGATACGTCGGAACCTGGGTTCATATCCCGGCGTGGGCATGGCTGTTTGTGGAAAATTCAAGAAATTTCTTTCCTTAGAAATTCTAAGGATTCTTCTAGGGCTCGCCATCTTGGAAACGCTAGAGATCCAAAGAACAAGGACCTACGGCTACGAAGAACGCACTTTGGTGCGAAAAGCACGCAACAACAAATAATAGATATATAGATAGATAGATATGCAATGACATTGACATTTGCGTTGGCACTGACAAGGGATCGGGAAAAAAAAACTAATAAGCTTTTCAGGAGCAGGGATGAGTTGGAGGCAACATCCAGTCATAGAAATGCTAAGATTAAAAATTTAATCTTAATGACGGGATGATAAAAACATAAGGAAAAGATAGGCAACCTAATCAAGAACTTGAAGGAAAAAGAAAAGGTTTTAGGACATCTAAAAGAATTAAAGAAAAAGAAAAAGATTACTTTGTACGTAAGAAAAGTAATCAGAATTTATGCAGACTAACAATACCGCATATGAAAGTTTGAAGTGATTGGTGACTGTTATAAGATGTCACTTGTTAATTCCAGATCTTTATTAATCAGTATGAAGATTAATATATTGTTTTGTAAATGCTTAGAACATGAATGCAATTGTTGATAATACATTTCGTAAATGCTCACTAAAGGGCTACTTACTCGGATGTCTAAAGCGACGGGCATAGAAATGACCATCCGACCTCAGTTAGACCAGTTCATCGTGTCTAAATCTTCATCGCGCCCAAGGACCAACATGACGTTAATAGAACACCTTTACTTTCTACATGATCCTGGTTACATTATGTTTTGAATAATTTTTAAGAGTCATATCCTATCACTTATATAATTCATATAAAATTTATATTTAATTTGCATTAAATGAAATGTAAACTTAAAATTAGAAATTAAACTAATTTTAAAATGTTTATGGATAAACCAAGAAAGATAAAGAGATGCAATACGTACTACTTGTTTTATTTGTTTTTCTCGCTGAAGATATATCCATTTTTAAGTCCGGTATTCCTACTGAAAGTTTAAAAAAACAAAACAAAACATATTATTTGTAAATGCCTTTTAGAATTTTAGTTAAAATTTCAATATAACGTTCTACAAATTATTTTTAATTATTCCTTAAAGAATTATTTAAACAACTTATTTTCTTCATGACTTTCAGTTCATAACAGTTTTCGTATTCCTAACATTAATTAATGACATTAAGTTGCATTAATGTAGATGCAAGTAGATGTTTGAATGCAATATCAAATAGGTTTTGCTTGACTTGATGGAGGTGTTCCACTTCTATTCGTAAAATTTATTTAAATTTTATCATTTTTAAATTAATTAGTTTTTTTGCCTTTCTTTTGTAGTGACTGAAGCTCAATGATCTCCAGAACATTACTTTATTTGTTTTTACAATTAATTTTATATTTTCAAGTTACTTTTAAGTTAAAGAGAAATTATCACTAAGAAATAATCTATCACAAATTCTCTAGTGTTTCATGCATTGATTGTTGATAAGCTTGTTACTTTTTACTTTTTCTTTCTTTCTTCCATTTTATTGATTAGATCGTGGTTTAATAATTCATTATTTTTTTAAAGATATCTTATCCTATCTTGAAATAGTTCTTCAGGATATAACTGAAAATAATATTAATTATTATTACTATTCTTTCCCGACGTCGTTTCTATAAACATTATTAATATATTTTAATAAAAAAAGCGATGCTTGAGATGTTTTCGTTGTATCTACCACATGTAGCATTCACTGTGCAGTAACCACTTAAATTTAGATTTTTATGTAAAATCTAAATTGACATTTGTCATGTTATCAGATTGTATTATTTTGTATTATTTGGTAAAATAAAACAAATAATGTATTCCATTCAAAGTTTTAACAATATTTGTAGATTTTCTTTGTTTGTTTAAATATGTTTGCTTATGGAAGCCCTGTTCAAAATATTGCTAGATATGTCAATAGTATAATAAAAAACTTCAAGCTTCCCAGAGAAGAATTAATAATCAGAAACTCACAAGATTTAATTAAGAAAATTGAGCAAATGTTTCAAAATAACAGAAAATTTCATTTGTACTCATTAGACATAGAAAACATGTACACAAACATACCTGTTGAGGAAACATTAAATATACTAGAAGATTTGGCTTACAAAAACAAAGAAATTTTATTAAAACATAATTTGGACAATAGAGATTTAATGGAATTAGTGGAACTGATAACGCAAAATTCTTATTTTAAACACCAAGAAAAAATATTCAAACAAATAAAAGGTTTTCCAATGGGTTCACCATTATCAGGTACATTATGCAACATATATATGAACTATTTTGAATATAAATTTCTTAATGAATGTAAATATAATCTAAAATATTTTCGTTATGCGGATGATATTTTAATAATTTGGTTTGGCACTGATCGACAATTTGAAATTTTCTTCAAAAATATAAACAAAAGAAATAAAGACATAAAGTTCAAAATGGAGAAGGAGGTAAATAAGGAACTAAATTTCCTTGACCTATGCTTAATAAATAAGGACAATAAAATAGTTTTAAAATATTACAGAAAAGAATTCAAGAGTGACCACTTATTAAACTTTGCATCAGGACATAGTTTCCATATAAAACGAAACATCATTGAAAATTATTTAAGAAGGATTGATAGGTCATCAAGCTATGAAGAAGATTACAAAATAGAAATTGATAAAATGAAAACAATTCTAATGAAAAATGGATATACTGAAATTTTTATCGATAATAGTATCCAAAAGTTCAACACATTCAAAATAAAGGAATTGGATATGGATAAGGAAAGGAAAAAAGTGTTTATTCCTTACCTAAATAAAAATAGTATTGGACTGCAAAGGATTTGTAAGAAATTTAACATTGATGTAGGTTTCTATTACAGTAATAAAATAAAAAATATTATTTGTAATAAGATAAATACAAGTGACAAAAAAGGGGAAATGGGGGCTATTTACAAAATAGAATGCACGATTTGTGATGCGTTCTATCTTGGAGAAACCAAAAGAACAATAAAAGAACGGGCATTGGAGCATAATTCATACATAAAAAACAAATTAGAGGAGAAATCGGAATTGGCTGAACACTGTATGAATAAAAATCATTGTGTGAAAGATGAAATCAAAATTGTATGTATTGAAAAAGATTGTAAAACGAGAAAAACCATGGAAAGTCTACTAATTAGAAATACCAAAAAGATAAATATTAATAGAAATGAAGGTGTTAATGTAAACAAATTTATTGTGGAAATGGCCAAAGAGTTTAACAATATATGTATTTCAAATTGTAAAAATAAGGTGAAAATTAAAGAATTAGGAGAATAGCATTTGTAAGTATTTTGTAACAATACAATTTCATGAATGTCTCATATCTGTATCGTTTTCCTCTACTTGTTTGTAACGTATTGTTGTTGTTTTTTAGGCTTTGAAAAAGAAAAGAAGTCATGTCTTTTCGAAAATTAAGAAATATTTATTTCAATAAATGTATGGTTTTATACGTTTATTTTGTTTTTATTTTGAAGATTTGAAGACTTTTCAACAATTGAAGGTTTTATAATATAGAAATAATAAGTTAATAATGCAATTAGCTATTTGATTATAAAAGAATGAAATTAATTATTAAAAGGTGATAAGCGATAACAATAATGTTACGTGATATAACTATGTTAAGGCAATAATGACTGGAACATGTGTATATGATTCTGTTTTATTGTTATGTAGTAAAAGAAAAATATTAGAATGGAAAAGGTTCTAATGTTGCCTAAGGAAATAGTTCATATAATATGATTCAAAAATGAATTAATATTCATGGTGGTATATGTGAAATATATATCGATAATTTCCAGTTAAAATTTTTGTTATTGTATATTCATACTAATGTCTATTTAAAAATGTTTTTAGGCAGAAATGAATGACGACGTAAAGGAAATATGGATGGATGTTCTTGTTCGAACATTCGCTGCCATATTTACGTTGGTGTTAACTAGGTGAAATGCCATGGGAATTACATCATTATATTTGAATCAATTGATGTGATGAGTTATTTTAAGAATAATAATAAGTAAGTCAATTTATTTATTATTTAAGTAAACGGAAGCAAGCAAGAGAAGATACTCAAAAGAACAATTCTCTAAAAACTGTGTACAAGTTAGTGTGCAGATAAAAGATAAATGTGATAGAAGTTAGTCTCTTTAACAGAGAGTATTTCAATTCATTAGTAAACTGAAAATAACTTAAATCAGAAACGATTAACATAATAATCATTGTTAATTTTATTCAACAAATAATGATTATAGATTTCAGCTAAGAAGAAAGAATCATTAGTTAAACTATTGAGTTTAAATAATATATATACATATTGAATCAGAAGATATTTAATGCATAACCTGAATGTAAAATAGAAGATTTAAAATGTAATATGAATTTGTAATACAAGCATAGGGTTTTATATTTTGTTAAAATGTCACTAGTATAATAAGTCATTAATATATTTTATTGTTTTATTTTTGTCACCTATTCATTATCTAATTACCTATCCATTGTGCAACATATAAACAAATATTACGATATAAGCGTTATAAAATTTTATTTTTATTACAATACTTAGAATAGAGTATTAGCAAATATTAGTAGCAGTTTTTTAATCCATCACTTCGCCAAATTTTTATTGAAACATTTTTAGTTAAAAAAATAAAATTTCAAATCTTGAATTTTCAAAACCAACAAAAGAAGTAAATTTTATTTTGATTACTTACATCTGGGGATGACTCTATATCCTAAAAGATTAATAAAAACCCATCTAATTTTAAATATTAAAAGAAACGAAATAAGCAGCTCCCAACTTAAGTAGCCTGCAAACACCATTGAATTTTATGTTGTTTTTGTTTTTTTGTGTTTTTTTAAATACAATGATGTCGTTGCTTTAAGGTATTTTTTAATGAACTGTTAAATTTTAAACTTTTTAAATTTGAAAATGATCATCAGAGATCGAATATTTCCAAATTATTACGTAGCTGAATATTTTTTGTAAATAAATGAAGTGTTTTGTATTATTGTTTAATATATTTAATTTTAATCATTGAATATGTATGTTAAAAGTGCACAACGTAAATACTCTATGTAGTTCACCTACCAAATTTTTGGAAAACCAACATTGTATAAAAGGCGGTTAAAAAAGTCCAAAACAAACGATTATTAATTATAAAAAGAATCGTTGATTCACGCTTTATTGATGGTGACAGTCCGCAACTCCTTATTTTCTGGTCCAACTATCACCAAATTAATAGGATCCTTTTTGCTGCAACTTACATTTCAAACTTCAACTAAAATGTTGAGTTTTCTTGGAGTATTAGATTTACAGAAAGTCAGTAATTTTTTAACTTTAAATTATATCTTAAAACCTTTCGCTCTAACTCTATTATAGACGTGCTCGGCAGTCATGCCACCCACTTTCAATTAATCTAATCTAATCTAATCTAATCTAGCTCTATTATAAAGAAGTATTACAATATTAGACCAAGCCTGTAATATGCTGTGTTGGAATACTCTGATCCTATACCTTGACTAAGTAAAAAATCATGTTCAGCTACGTTTACAACTGACTTACTTGGTAGTTTGACTTCATCTGTGAAAGCAGTATTCGGAATTTCCTTAAATAAGTCTATATACGATGCTTCTGAAAAGAAAATAGATTAAATAGATTGGAGTAGAGTATAACTATAACATTAAATATCAAAATACGATAATGTTTCGATATCTCTGTATCTAATACATTTGGATTGTTGATAAAGAAATTAGCTTTGGCTTCGAAACTTAATATATTCTTAATGTTTTATGGTCGCTTGTCTTCAATTTCTGAGTATTTATAATTAAAGTTCATCTATTCCATGCACTTTACAACAAAACCTACTTATCGGAATGGCATCAAATTTGTTGTTCGTGGTAATGACGCCATGACAAGGACATTCAGTGAAAAAAAAATTTAGTTCAAAAAATCACCACCAGGGGGAGTTTGTAGTCATGTATGGTATCAGAAATGCTAATTTCCATTAGGCGCCAGATCTCGTATCACTATTTAACCAATAACTTCACTAGCGTTTTCATTCGCATTTTGTGTTCAACTCAAAAGGACGTTAAGTGTAGGAGAAAGTGCGTTATTTGTGAAATTGTTTTACCAAGACGGGAATTCTCCACCAGAAGCATTGCGGAGCTTTAGATCGTTAAAAGGTCTTCGTTCAATGACTGCGAATGGGTTACGAGAAATGATCCTCTAAATTCGCAGTCATTGCACTTCGTCGAAGACCTTTTAATGATCTAAACTGAGTCGTTGAATGAGAAACTCGGAGGAGAACGAAAGCCTGTTGCCGCGCAGGTGTTTGACGATTTAGCGACAAAGTGGAAGAGGACAGGATGTCAAATATGAGGACCAGCGTCAGTATTCGGCGCGTTGCACATTTGTTGGGCCAGCCTGTTACCACGGTCCTCATAATTGTTCGGAACATTATGCGCTACTACTTACAAAGTTTCTTACGTTCAACAACTGCTGCCTCCTGATCAGTCAACGAGTGACCTTCGGGCTACAGTTCTTAGCTCGGATCGAGGTTGACCCGGAATAGCCCTGGAACATTCTATGGTTGGACGAGGCACATTTCCATCTGCATGATGCAGCTAATATTCGCATTTGGGCGAGACAAAAATTCCAATGTATCTCTGGAATATCCTTTACATTCCCATTATTTTGATGTCAGTTTACGTTCTTTTTTTCGTTGACCGTTTTCCTTCAAAGAGCGTGGGCGCACAGACCCTGCACTATGTTCCATTAATTTGCAATCATATGCATCATTACTGACCACTTTAGTGATTCCAGCACTCCAACAACACCAGTGTCTTGATTCAACAGTGCAGGATGCAGGATAGTGTCCCTCCACATATCACCAAATGTGTTATACAGGTGCTCTGCAATCATTTCGCTGATGATGGCATCACATCTATCGACACTTCAGTACTGCGTACTGGTCCAAAAGCTCATAGCTCCTCAACATTTCCAGGGACACTGAGTTCAACAGTTGAACATGCATTTCTGGAATTTCAGATGGAAACAAATAATGGTGGTCAACATATTGAACATGTTGTGACGTGACTGTACCCACATCAGCGCTGAACTGCATTGTTATGGTCAGCATACACGGCTACAAATGCCACCTGATGGTGAGTTTTGGAACTAATTTTTTTTTTCAATGAATGTTCTTCCCATGGCGTCAAATTTGGTGCGTTTCCGAAAAGTAGCTTTTGCTTTAGAGTGCGTGGAATAGATGAACTTTAATTATTAGCACACGTTAAAGTTTAAAGTAATAATTAACTTCAAAAGCTTGAAATTTCGAAAATTTTTAAAGGGTGTTTGTAAAACTCTGGGAAAAATGACTGTGAGAAATACATGATTCAGTAAAATTACAGGTTCATTATAGGGAGCAAATTGGAGTTTTTGGATAACGAGATTGGTTTGGAATATTAGTCTTGATTTCTTAAAAAAATAGAAGACTACACAAAAGTTAATGCAGAAGCAGTTTATGATTGAATTTTCTACTAATAGTCAGAAAGTAAAATAAAACTAACTTTCATTGATTTTGTATGTTGAGAAAGAGATAATAAAGAAGTATTTTGAGATCTGAATTGAAGTTTGAAGCAAAAGGCATAAATGATCATCAACAAATAGTTTTATATTATATATAAAATTGTAAGATAAACATCTTTTTGGATTGCAACAACAGTATAATTTTAAAATGTAAATTTTATTAAAATATATCCACAATGGAAAAAAGTTGGTAAAAAAAAAGTTTCACTGTATTTTAAGTTTTAACTACATTTAATATATTTCCTTTTGAAAGTACACTTACTACCGGTAGCAGTTTTAAATTTATTTCCTGAAAAATATAAAATAAATATTTTTAATATATTATGATTTTTGAAATTTTTCAATTTTTTTTAAAATAACTATTTTTATTAGGATTTTAAAATGAGAAAAATATCAATATTTCATAAGCATTAATAAACTTAAAACATGAACGTAATCATTAATGTCGAAATCACATCACCATTGAAGTTATTGTTTTGTTCATTGTCACAATCTTTGAAGCTGTTTGTTGGTGTGATTTGCTTCTGTCATGGCTTTTAAATATTTTTTTTTGTGATGAATTTGTGATGAAACTAATAATGATGAATCTTTTACGCAATCATTGAATTAAATGACTACGTGAATGATTGTGTTAATTTTTGAAACAATGACAGAAGCTATGATCATATGATTTGGACTTAATAGTTTCATCTTTAATGTAAAAACAAAGATAACTTAAGAATTATTTTAGCATTTTGACTGAAATTAGAGCGGAAATTGCCTAAATTTTCGAATGAACTTTTGAATTAATGAAATTTTAAATAGAATTTATGCTAATATTTCCATTTGCATAATTTATACATTACGTTTACGTCTACCCGGTGGTAGGGCATGTCTTGTTATGGGTCGAATGACTTTAGGAGGCTCTCCAGGTACAGCAAATCTCGTTCTTTGTCGTAACTTGGTCAGGTACGATTGTGCTAAAAGCATATGCCAGAAATACAATAAGTTAAAGTAATAATTAAAAAAAATAAAAGCAACTGTTTAAAATATATTTCTCTGTAAGTAATCGACTTTCTTCCTCCGTTGCTGAAATGAATAATGACTTAATTGGAATCAAGTGGCACAGTAAAGTTATACAAAATAATGGACCACTCTTGAGGATAGGCGGGGCTTCGTAGTTCCAAAAATATCCAACCAGTCTACTTTTTGGCTTGTGAAAAGTAAAGTAACGCCATCTGTTGAGTTCTGATGTAACCTTATTCAACGAAGGTCATTGGTAAAATTTGAAGGTTTTCAAATTCGGAAAGATTCCTAAACATAATTGGAATAGAAGCAGATATAAGGGAAACCTTCTACATGATTTCTACATTTTATATATAATATAAATATATATTATTGATAGTCACTTTTCTTTTCCAAAGCAAAAGGCCAGCGAAATCTTACGTCTCTTCATTAATTGCAAATTATTACCGCCATCTGGTGTTTGAATAGTAAAACGACCGATTTTCGAGATTTTTGGTACGAATTTTAGCCCACTTCCCATTGGATTCCGTACCTAAGATTCATATCATTTAACAAACACAATTTATAGATTCATTCTGCAAAATTTCATTAAAATCTGAATTTTTAGTTCGAGAGGTTTCCTTGTAATATGGTTACATATGTTAAGTGTGTATTTATGTTTCATTTTTTTATGAAAAAGATCTTACAGTGATTTGTTATCTAACTTATCTTTAATAAAATTGAGAAAATATTACGTCTTTTGATATAAAATAATAATCATTTTATTCGAAAGAAAAGAAGCCTTAATAAAAAAAAAAAAAAAAAAAAAAAAACTTTTTAATCTAGTACTTGAATTTTTAAAATAATTTTTACCCTTTTCATGATGGAGACGTTTTATTGCCTCTACAAGTTCTTCGTCATATTCGTCTTCACGGTATTCTGAAATAAAAGTAAATCCATGCATTCTAATATATTTATCTATAATTTCAAATTAACTTTTAAGTAAAAACAAAACATGACAGTCATGATTGTTTGAAAACCAAGAATGGATTACAATATTAATGACACACTTTAATTTAAATACTATAGGGTGTCTACAAATGATTGGAATGGGAGCACCTCTCTTACATCCTAAATTTCACTGAATAACAATACAAGAATTCTAAAAACGTGACAACACTTTAACAATAGAAACGTTTCTATTGTTAAAGTGTTGTCACGTTTTTAGAATTCTTGTATTGTTATTCAGTGAAATTTAGGATGTAAGAGAGGTGTTCTCTCTCCCTAAGGAATTTTTATAGATGGTTTGAAAAAGTGGATTAACACCCACGAAATATTACCGGTTGTGTAAGTTATAAGAAGATGTTATTTAAGTAATAAAGTATTTGTAATGTTACGATATCTGAAGATGATTATGATTGGAGTGGTTTCATGATTGCATTGTGAGTGCATTATTTAACATATCATGAAAAAAATTATACAGAGACTCTAAGTTTTTGTTCCATATTAAAAATGCTCAATATTTACACCGCAATTGACTCTGCTCACATCAACTCTGTAATCAAGTTCGTCCCACACTCGTTGTAGCATGTTCCTGTCAATTCCAGCAAAAGCATAGCAGATGAAAGTCCGCAGTTCTCGCAGAGGAGCCGGTAATGGTGGCACAGACACTCTTTCACATATCCCCATAAAAAAGTCACAAGGGGTTAAGTCAGGGGAGCATGGAGGCCATGGCAGCAGGCGTCATCATCAATCCCTATACGACCAATCGGTTTCGCAGTGTGCAGTTCAAGAAGTCACGAACATATGAAAATCTGGCAGAGCACCATCTTATTGTAAGACAAAGTCCATTCTGTCTGTCCTCAGCTGTGGAATGAGCAAATTTTGCAGCATATCTAGGAAATGTAGTAGTAAATTTTAAATTTTGACATTGATTTTTGGAGATCCCCGAACGTGCCCGACAGTAGCATGGGGATAGTTGGTTCCCCAGATTCACACATTGTGTCTGTTCGTATTGCCATTCAGGAAAAGTGCTGCCTCATCACTGAAAATGAGTTTGTCACAGAACTCATCCTCTTCCATAAGCTCTTGGAATCGTCTACAAAACTAGGAGCGAAGTCTTTATCATTGGGCAACAATGCTTGCAGCAATTGTAAACGGTAAGGCTTCTGCTTCAATCGTTCCGAAAGATTTTCCAAATGGTTGATTCCCTGATCGCTCTGTGAATTGATTTTCGTGGCCCGTACGCGCTGATCTATTTCTTCATTCACAGGGGGATGACCCGTTGATTTCCCTTTACGAGGCATTCGTAGTTGTAAATTGTTCATACCATCGTCGAACGGAATTGGCGCTGGGTGAATCTTTATGGAACTTCGTTCTCAAGTGACAGATTGACTTGAATGAAATTAGGGCTTTTTCATTCTTCGTCGCCATTTTGTAACTGCTGTGCTCTCGCGGTTGGAGGCGGAAACATATGTCTGCCGGGCAATTGAAATGAAACTTTTAGAGATGCTTGTCTTATAATATCAAAACTCGATCAGCAGAGCTCAATGGATGTGACCATTACAAGGTCACCAAACCACTCCAATCATTTGCAGACACCCTGTATTTAATATCGTTCTCTAGTAAATTTATTAGCAAATTCTGATCATGGTTGAAAATTATAATTACTTTTCTCATAAAGATGATAAAGTGAAATGAACCTCATCAAATGAAGACAAATTTAATATCAGTCCTTTACCATTTTATATAAGGGAATAATTTTCACAAAGTCTATTTTCAAAAAGTGCTATACTTCTCACAGAAAAGAACATTGCATAAGAAAGATGCGTGATTCAATAAACATATTATTTATTGCTGCTTAAGAAAGATGATGAAAATATAATCATTGAAATTTATTTCATCAGATTAAAAAAAAAAACTATGTTAATTAACATTAAGAGGCTTACGAACGACTCTTGAGTATGCTCTTGAAAATATCATTTTCTAGCTTTAATTGACTGGAATGCATTGTGAACATTACCTCTTATTGTATTCCTACCTTGGCAGATGGATTGGCAATCCTCTAAGGTATGAAAATTGTTAGCGTTGCCCTTACAACCAGAGTACAGGAATGTCTTACATTTTTGGCTGACATCATCATAGTAAAACCTGACAATGCTACCTTCACAGCGACCAACTTTGGGACGTAGACGGCAGATTCGTGCTATTAGTAAAATAAAAAAACTAATAATTAAAAATTTCCCAATTAGCAAAATCTTATTAAAAATAATAATATGCATCTGTAAAGAAGAATAACACATTAATAATTAAATAAAACTGGTGAATTAGTTACTCTTATTGCTATATATTTAAATACAAAATACCAGATCAATTAATTAAAAACTTAACTTTAACGTGAGTCAATTAATTTACATTGAATTTTTTTTAAATTTAAGTTAAATTTGGCTTGCTAAAGTTCTGTTTTTCAGTGCTGATTAATTAATAAAGTCTTTATCATTAATATTCAATATATTCAAAACTATAAAAATATTTATTTGCAAATAAAAATATTAAAACTATCTACCGACACAATTTTTTTAGCTCATTAAAAATTAAAAAAACAAAATTCAGAATAAACGAATGTGGCTAAATGGATGCCATCTCAGCTGTCTGGAAATCATCAATCAAAAACATCACACAACGAAACGCAAGATTCTAAGATCTTCTTTGATCTTCAGCAAGACCAATCCTGGAACCTTCAAGAACTATTAAACACTTGGTTTCATATAATAAGATGCATTGATATATGACTACGTTTTATTCTAAGTGCACTAGAAATATTTTGTTAATGACAGAAGGTAATAGTTGGGACATTTACAGGACGGTTAAATGGATTTATTACGTTTATTCTAATACAACATTATGGAAAACATCGTCTGATAAACTAAGCATTTATTAAATTACATTCGCTCTAAAATATCTTATTTGTTTTTTTTTATTTATTTCTTGATAGGTTTAGTTCAGCCAGAAGAAATATACAAATAAATATTCCAGCTGTAAGCCGGTTCTCTTGTTACATATCATACAAGAAGTAAACATTTTTATAAATATAAAAAGACTAGCAGCAAAGCCTGTCGGACGACAGGCATAAAAAGAATCTGAAAAATCATTTTATTATCAACTATCAAATAGAAATAAATCTAAATACTGCGCTAACTTGTGAACGAAGCTTCTACGGCAAAAATGGTTTTGAGTTTCGAAATCAGCGTAAACAACTGAGTAAGTATGCCAAATTTCATTAAAATGGATGCAGTGGTAATAAAATTATTTGGTTTTGAACGTGTGTTTTGTTAGAATTTGAGTTGTCGAGGTCAGTTCCCAAGAATAAAATTTCATGGAAACAACATGGAATGACACAACGAACTAATATTTTCATCCAATTTGAGTACCCTTGATTCAATGGTATCATTGAGAACCGTTGGATCTATCTTGATAGCTTAATTATTCGAGTTACAGACAGCTTATTGTGCTTTAATTCTCTGACAATTTGTAAATTTTTTTAATTATCTTTCTTCAAGTAATTTAATAATAATGCATTGTTCCATTGCAATATTAAATATTGTAGATGTCATATTGTTTTCTATTCTCTGACAATTGATTTCTGTAGCAACCAAAGTCACCTTTGTATAATCTAAATACTGCGCTAACTTGTGAACGAAGCTTCTACGGCAAAAATGGTTTTTGAGTTTCAAAATCAGAGTAAAAAACTGAGTAGTATGCCAAATTTCATTAAAATGGGTGCAGTGGTAACAAAATTATTTGGTTTTGAACGTATGTTTTGTTAGAATTTCAGTTATTTAGGTCTAAAATTTCGTGGAACCAACATGGAATGACAAAATGAACTAATAATTCATCCAATTTGAGTACCCTTGATTCAATGGTACCATTGAGAACCTTGGATCTATCTTAATAGCTGAATTATATCGAGTTACGGACAGACAGACAAACGAAAATAGCAAATTATATAAGTTGATTGATTTTAACTTCGTGACCTTTTTTTAAATGTAAATTTTTCACAAATAATTTAGATTTATCCTCATAAAAACTTTTCCCATTAACAAAATTTATCCAAACATTATATAACTTAATTTTTTTGTCGTTAATTTAAAAACAATTATAAGGGACAGTTCAGCTGCTTTATCAGCCATTTTCAACGGTTATGATAAGACCGATTTCAATAGTTAACCACGTCATTGGATATTTCATTGTTTAATGTAGGGGAGTGGATTATACTCCATGATTCCCAAAAGGTTAGTGAGAAAATCGATTTTGCTCTATTTATTATTTTAACTTGGTCAAAATTGAACGTGTGTTAATGGTTTTTATGCTTGTAAATTAAAGATTTGTCTTCATCGATAATATTATGATTTATCTTATGTTGCAAAACTCCTTTTTGGAGCAATTGCATTGTGTTTCCTACATATGCCAAGTCACAATTATTGCAGGAATACTTTTCGCTATATTAGTTTCAATATATTATTAAGATCCCCATTTTTCATAATACAATTTAGATATTTAAAAAAATTAAAGTTTAATGTATAATTTAAAGTATAATTTAAAGTTTAAATCCTTAATATAACAACACTCCTTTAATTTCCTTTAAGGATTTCTAGGAGTAAATTATTTACAGCATATATTAATGAACCTTATATAAAGAATGCAAATATAGTCCCGAGTGAGAATAGGAAGAAGAATAGTTTCTTGTACTCTAGTACCACCTGAAGAAGTTGCTCGCAAAGAAGGATGAAATAGCGTGGAAATTAAAGGAGTGTTGTTATATTAAGGTTTTGTACAACATATATTGAAGACACAAATATAAATACGTCTGACTGCTAATTGCTACCGAATGATGGATCCAATGGATAATGTAATAGTTATCCAACATTCATATTTAAAAAAATATTTCAGCAAAAAGATGATTCAAATAAAAGTGAAATATATTATTTATAAAGGATTTGTAAGACATACAAAACTTCAGATTAAAAGATTTGGCTAGCCAAATATATTAAATAGCGTAATTCTATCAAATACATATTGAAATTAAAAAAAGAAATAGTAGAATAACAAACTAGCATAGTTAAGTAAAGTAACGAAATATTTTTCGTCTTTTGGCCTTCTATTTTTTTTAGTTTTTTTCCAATAAATTTACTTTTTTACTGTTAATGATGAAATTTATCTTATTATTATTCTTATTATTATTATTATTATTATTCGGCTTAGGGCCATCAGCAGAACACACGTGTGCTTTCATCCTTGCGGATCTATCGCATTAACCCCACAATGGTCAGAAATTGTGAAGGTGTTTGTTTCATTTTCAATTCTGACAATTTTTCATACCCTTCAATGCCGTAGACAGCGAAAGAGAAAAAGAAGAAGCAGACAAACACAGGAAAAAAAGTATTATCCAAGCCAACGCCGGGATTCGAACGTAAACGCCGATGAATCGACCTCGTGAAAAATCGCTGTCTAATCCTCTATTATTGTGATTTTTAAATTTATATATATATATATATAGATATAAACATATATAGATATAAATATATAAATATCTATCTATATTTATATATATAGTGATATGAAATTTGAAAACCCAATTACAAAAAACAAATCACTGCCCCAAAAAATCAAACATCAGATCACTGTTTCTATGGTGATAAACAAATTAACACCACGTCATCAGCGGCCTCTGTTGAGAAATTTTGAAAATAACACAAAATTTATATCAATATTTTCAAAATTTGTTTATCACCAAAGAAATAGTGATCTGATTTTTGATTTTTTTGGGCAGTGATTTCTTTTTTGTAATTGGGTTTTCAAATTTCATATTACTGTCCGGCTATAATTGTTAAGTAATATAAGTTAATTTTTATTCATATATTCTTTACGTTCTAAATTTAAATTGCAAATGATTAATTGAAATCTTTGCATTGCGAAACTCGAAGGATGAGCTTCAAGTTTGGCCATCAGTGAATATTATATAATATTATAACTCACCCTGATATTTAAGACTATTATTTGTATAATTTTTCAAATATTCTTTAAGGAGATTATCTGCTCTTTAAAGTGCAATTGTTGTAAATATCAAAACTTGATTTATATTAGAAGAACATTCATTTTATCCTAACCAGCATTATCTCCCAATTTCCCAATAAGTATTAAATCTAAAGCGTTTCTGACGAATCTTCAGCAATTATTAATCTGAAAAAATGTTGAAAACTAAAATATATAAAAAAAAAAAAAAAAAAAAACAAAAAAAACCAAGGGCTGCACAATGAATAAACAAGAATGCCTTTCAGGTCAGTTATAAGAGGGAATGGGGAACGGCCGTTTTGTCATTCTTGGGACTTATAAGCCCGATCCGCCCTCCCCGATAACAAACACAGAAGATGCTTTAACATTGTTTTCACCCTTGGAGAAAAACCTGAATTCGAGGTTATTAATATCATTTCACAATAATATCTTCTTCATAGCTGCAATTTAAAGAAACTTCATGTTTGTATTTTTGAGTGAGGCGTTTCAACGCCTTTCTGGGTGGGAAACGGCCGTTCCCGATTCCCTCTTATAACTCACCCTGAAGCGTTTTTGTTTATTCATTTTGCAGCCTTTGGGTTTTTGCTTTTAAGTAACTTCTCTGCACGTTAAATGAAGCTTTAAAGATATTTAAAGATAAATTATCTATAAATTCCAATGTGAAAAGAAAACGTTAATTTCACTGGAAAATTAAACACACTATTTTCTTGTAACCAAAATAGAAACATGAAGTTTTTCTAAAATTGCAGTTCTGAAGAAGTTGTTATTGTGAAATGATATTAACAATTTCGAATTCAGTTTTTTCTTCAAGGGTCAAAACAATGTTATTCTGAGCTGATACTTGATTCCTAACAGTCTCTACAAATATTAAATAGCTTGTAAAATATAATCAAAAATCAATACAAATAATATAATAATATAATTACATAATAATAAAATTAAATCAATGCTAATAAAAAATATAAATTTTGTGTAAAAATATAAATCCTATATTTAAACAAATATAATAAGTCAAAATAGATATCGATCCCAGGCACAAAGCTAAAGTTAGGATTCGCACCTTGAGTTGTCATCGGGAAGAG
The DNA here is from genome assembly GCA_023159025.1 of Thereuonema tuberculata. Classification (NCBI taxonomy): domain Eukaryota; kingdom Metazoa; phylum Arthropoda; class Chilopoda; order Scutigeromorpha; family Scutigeridae; genus Thereuonema; species Thereuonema tuberculata. The sequence goes on from JAFIDM010000002.1 coordinate 833,964, forward strand.
ACTGGGACGGACCGTTTCGTCCTCATTAGGACTCCTCAGCCAGGAAAACTCCTCCGATGACAACTCAGAAAGTGCGCGAGGTGTTAGTATCCCGTTTCTCGCACCCGATAATGGGACCTCCCACCGAAGAAATCCTAACCAAAAATTAAACAAGATATAAAATACAAAAGTTTTAATAAATAATATCTTAAAAATAAAATTTGATAACTTTGGTAAACTCTTTTTAAATACAAATTAAAGAAGTATCCAGGATTTTTATGTACGTATGTATGTTTGTATGTATGTATGCATATATCTATCTATCTATCTATCTATATAAAAGAACTAGACGGGTACCGCCGCTTCGCTCCGGAACCCTTGCATGTATAGCATTAAAAAAAAAACTTTATTTATTTAGCAAATTATTATGGAGATGGGATAATACATGACTTCCAAGCTCGTTGTGGGCTTCTCCGCTTAACTCAGGAGTATTGCTTGTTGGCACTCACACGGGGGTTTGCAGTAAAAACACTTCATTTTTGCATGTATCTTCCAAACGCAGAAACTTTTGTCAATGACTGATATACCGTTCGATAGAACTTTCAAATACCAACATTTTCTCAATATAATGTTCTCTTCCAATTTTTGTACTTTTCGTTTAAATTGAGAAAAAGTCAAAATTTGACCCTTTAAAAGGATCTTGGAAATCTTGGAAACCAAAAACTTTTTTCGAAATACAGTCTGACCTCATTATAAGGTCACCCCTTGGGACCTCGCGAAAGTGACCTTATAAGCGGGTTGATCTTATAACCGATTCATATGCATTTGTCAATAAATAAGCATTATTATATAAATACAGTATAATTCTTTGTAAAAGTTAATACGTTCAAAAATATCAGTTTATTAGGTTATAATTTTTTAATTTAGTTGAACCAATTAAAATTAATGGAATCAGAAAGAAATTATTTAAAAAAAAATTTAATTCGGAATAAAGTTGTAAACAAATAGTACTAGTATGCTCAAACAAAGTACTGATGTACAACTGACCTTACTTAAAATAATCCATAATACAGGACTATCGCGATTTTGGTTTCATCTTTTGTATAATGTTTTCTAAGTTTTGTAATTTCTGAAAATGTTCTTCAGCTCCCTCATGGTTCGTAAAAAAATGTCTTACGACATGTAATGCTCTGAGCGCTTCTGCTTGTATCACCGCTTCACTTTTAGTATCACTGTCATTATACTCACTTTCTACTGCATTGGAATCTAAAACTTGCGAAACAATTTCGGAAATCGAAGCTTGAGAAGTGGTAGCAATTTCATCATCAATTCTCACGAATTCACTTTCCCCTTCTATAGCACAGCCGCGATTTCTGAGATCTTGTATTAACACAGCTAAAGGAATATCGTCTTCATCATCTTCATCCTTTATTTCAGCCACACTTTGTAGAAAATTGAAAACCAGCATGTCGAAATTTGAAATGCATGTGTTTGGCACCAAGCTCCAACTTTTATGAATATAAAAAATTGCATCTAACACAGACACGTGAAAATTTCTGAAATCACAGACAAAAGTGACCTTATATGTGATTATGGTATTTTAAGACCTGACCATATATACGATAATCCATATCATAGAATTCCTATTCAATGAGCATGGACTTTAGAAAGGTGATCTTATATGCGGGTGACCTTATATCGAAGTCCGACTGTATTTTTGTAGTATTTTGTTTGTTTTAAAAAGCTCTACATTTTATGTATTTACTTGACCAATCTATCTCTTATAGTTTGGTCACAAAATTCGAAAAATGTAAAGTCTTATGACAGACAGAATAACGCTTTTATAATAGAAGATGAGCTGAGCCCTTAGGAATTCAAGAGACAGTTGAAGTTTATTGCAAGCTAGCGTCTTAAATTCCTATAATATAAGATATCAAAATTTAACTGACTGAAAATAAATTTCATTACAATTACTGAATTCCTCCTTGTTTGTAGCTTCTGTATCGATTCATCAAAGCAATATCGAAGCCTATGCACCTTCAACTTATACGGACCAACATTGGCTTAAAGGGAAAATACCTACTACTTCCTTCTATATAGAGTATCCTGCTTATGGCTTATGAATTATATATTTCTTTTCTCAAAAAGATCAAACGTAAAATTTGTTCCAAAATCTAACCGAAACATTAAAAAATCGCTTATATGTAAAGTTTTAATGTTTAATGAGATTTGTTGAACGACGAAGTACGAATTTCAAAATATGATTAATCTAGAATGCTTTTTCTAATAAGACTTAACGAGCCTCATTTTATAGGTCATGTTGGTCCCTCGGGGGAACTGGAGGCTTATAGGTTTTTAACCCATGAAGGAAACTAGATTCCCAATTTACAGAGGACTGGTGAGCCCCTCGGACTTGTCTAGAGTCGAATCACTCATTGAAAAATCCCTGATCTTCGCCGGGAATTGAATATAGCTTCTCTAGTCCGCAGCCGAAGCTTAATACTGGACCGACATACTGATAAGACCTACCTTTTTTAAATTTAATTATAAAAAATAGCTTTTTTTTGATATCGTACTTTTAATTCTTTATCTTTTGTATAAATATGTTGGTCAATTACCTTTAGATCGAGGAGGTTTGCTATTAAATCCACATTTCTTTTGGCATTCCGTAAAAGTGTTAAATCTGTTTCTCAAACCACCACATTTTAGGGAAGGAGTAACAACAAACAAACAATGGCCACGCTTTGTATCGTAATAGTAATGAGGAGGAATGCGAAAACAGTCTTCATGGTATCGTTGAATTACACAGGAAGAAGCTGAAAGAGTGATAATAATTTTGATTTTAAAAGACAAAACATAATAGGAAATAATAGTTAGCTCATGAAACATATATTCTGTAAGATGTAAGGATGTTTGTGAGTTTTTCAATGTTTCTACTGAGAAGAAAATGCATATCGAAAAACTGAGTGAAATGTATCATTTTTATTATAATTCCTAAATATAAATAATAGGCCAATAATGATTATAATTATGCATTTTACAGCGAAAATC
>JAFIDM010000002.1:837093-847484 GCA_023159025.1 Thereuonema tuberculata
ATAATAGGCCAATAATGATTATAATTATGCATTTTACAGCGAAAATCATATACGAAAATAAAAATTTAATTGAAATTGTTTAATTTAATCTGTAAAAATGATAAAATTATTACTCAGAAAAAATTAAACACTTAAAGACTTATAATTTTAAATGGTTTATTTGAAGCGCTTAAAGAACAAAACAGGTATGTGACCGAAACCAAGTTTTGAGAAAATGACCGTGAAATTCGTGTAGAACAGTAATTTTCTCAAAATTACGTTTCTGTCACTTACCAGCTTTTTGCTTTAAGCGCCTCAATTGTGGCTGTTATGGTTATCTCTTTACAGGTTTTCGAGAAAATATAGTATGTATCTTTTATTATAAGTAGGAATATATTTAATAACTGTGATTTATATTAATTTTTCTTTATATTATTTCACACATCCTGTACATAAATAACCTCTATTTTTACTTATTTAGTTATCCTTATTGTAAGAAAAATAAGGATAATAATCTTATATGCGTTACTTACTTGTCAATTTCATGCCGCCTTTCGGCTTATTGTTTATGGTCATTTTTTTCCGAATTTTATCAATTAACCATTGTAATGTTATTGTTATAATATGGCCTATGTATTTGCAATTGTATATTTTTTTCTGATCGTCATTTTTGCTTCTTGATCCTCAGTGTAATGATATTGTGTTTCGTTTTTATTTTCTCCTGTTCTAGCTCTCTTTGTGTGTATTTCTGTGTTTATATTTTTTGTAAGAAGAATTAGGTAAAAATGTGGACATCTAATTCAAATTTCTCTTATAATAAAAAGCCTTTTGCATTGTATTGTATTGTATTGTATTGTATTATACTGTATTGATAATTAAGAATCTTGTAGTTATTTCCGAAAGATTCGATGGCTCTTTTTAAATGTATGTATCAGCGTATCTGTCCATAAACTGAAATTAATTTGTTAACTGAATCACTAGGCGGTACCTTTTTGAGTATGTCCCGAGTTAAGAGATGTTACAGTCATAGGATTAAGATATCCGGCCGTAAAAAGAGGAAAAGAAAAACTGGTGCTCTTAGTTTAAGGCTAGAAATGAAGTTAGGATAGCGGCGAAATGAAGAAAATGAGGAAAATTGAACGTTTTTATTTCTTTATTACGGTACTATCTATTATTGATGTAATCAAAGGCAAAACACCAACTACACTTAAGAATTCAACTTTTGTCACAACTCTTATCTAATGTTTTAGATAAGAATCTTATTTTAGATTAGATAAGATTTTAGATAAGTATCCGAATTACTCAGAAATTCATATTTTGGATTTGAATTTTCCTTCTTATTTTATGTATTTCTCAGGTAGTTCTCATGTACAGATTATCCAAACTCCAAACTTTTTTGCAAACTCAAAAGTGTGAATTGCAAAGTTTTAAAACTGTTAATAGTGGGGGAGAGGAGAAGAACGCTTCGACCTTTCGGTGGAGTTACTTATTTATAGGCATAAAGAATATGAAGTTTAAAAATCAGCAACTTTTTCCACATGATTTTGGAAACGGAAGATTTTGGAAACTTCATCCAATTCTTTCCACACTTTCCGGCAAACAAACTCTTCTTTTGTACATCTTTATACGTTAAAGAATAGTAGTTGATTTGGGAAATGCTGATGCTCAAATATTTGATAGTTGGTATTGTATAGTTAATATTTGTATTTGGCGGACAACAAAGTACCTTCATTTGATTTTCATGCTCCTTCGTTGTTAAAATCCTTTTGTTTTAACTTTTTTAGGGATTAGCGAGCCAGAAGAGTTTTTTTTTTATAATTATTTATAAATAAAGTACAATCCAGTCCTACTAAGTTGTTTGAAAAAAAAAAAAGCCTGTGTTGTAGTTACTGAGAATTGTAATATATGTAGGTTATATAGATAGAATAATAACATATACAATTCTGAAACATTATACAACATATAATAAAGTAATAAGAACCAATTTAGATAAATCATTCCACAAACGGGATGATCTGTAAAAAAGTATTTTTTTTTATTTTAACTAACTTATTTGATTTTTCCCAGTATTATTTTTTTCATATATTATTTTTTTTAAAGTAGACATTTTTTCAATTTTTTTCATTTCTAATGAGAATTGATCGAAAATTTTATTAATTAATTAATTAAACTTTACTTTCCTTCTCACGTTTCAGATATCAGGATTCTATCGTTTACTTACCTTACTCGACCACTACTCTTGTCATGTGTAAAGAATTTAAGGAGAAGTATGTGACATTTCACTGATGAATCCAATAACTTTGCCTGCTTATTATAAATGTTTAGGTATTTTTGTCTTGTAGTTTACACTTAACCAATAGTTTTCAAACAACAATTCGCAATTAAAGTAAATATTATAATTATTACTTGCTTATTATACGGAAGCACATTATTCATCAATAAATAAAATTGGTGAATTTCAAATACCTTTGGGCATTGCAGCTAGGAATGAAGTTTTCTCCTTTACACTCTTTTGCGTGTTATCTGCAATATTAGATAAGTTGTACAATATTACAATAAATCTTTAATGTATAAATATCACTGTCATTATTTATAGTTTGATGGCGTATTTCTTAGTATTTTATTAGATAAGTTGTACAATATTACAATAAATCTTTAATGTATAAATATCACTGTCATTATTTATAGTTTGATGGCGTATTTCTTAGTATTTTATTAGCAGCATTCTTTGAAAATTTGAATATATCTTTCATTTGTAGAAAAAATACTGACTCCGAAAGTAGTCTGTTCTTGTTTTTTGTGAAAGTTTTAGTGACATCATGACATATTACTTAAAAATTTAACGTGCAAAGAGTTCCATTAAATAGTAAAAAATAATAACACACTTAATAAATGGAGATGAAAAACAATAAAAAATTTATCGATTTCGCTGGCAGCTGCCAGCCTACCTCCATCAAATGGAACCATCTGTTACAAGAGATCTTCGACCTATCTGCCCTTCCAAAAGTTTTGTCCAGGAACACGTATTGGATGACACTGTTTCGCTGAAGCTGATTGCTCATGATTGGTGGGAATCTCACGGACTGCCTATAAAGATAGAACTTTCTCGGCGGAGTGCTTGTTCTTGTAGAAGCTGTGCATCGGCCAACGAAATCGATAGATTTTTTTATTATATTTCATCTTCTTTTATTATGAGCATTATTATGTTTTACTTTTTGAATCATGAAATATTTTTTTGTCTATTCCTGAGTTTGAAATCCATGTTTTTTTTTTTTTAAGAATCGCTTAATCATGCGTATTACGATTTAAACAAAATTAAAGCTATTTAATAAAAAAATGCTTTGAATTAATTATTCAGAAAGCTTATACGGAGTAAATCTTCATATTTTAAAGTTATCTTGAGTATAAATGTTTTTATTTTAATCTCTCTTAATCCTATGTTAAAATAAAAAATAGAATGTTTTGACATAAACCTATGAAATTATGTATTGTCTTTCTAAGTCGTAGAATTCGATTATGTATATTGAATCATATATACTGTACACAGTTACATTTAATGAATAATCAAAAAAGTACCATTTTTTCTTTTGTAAAACGCATTTAACTATCCAAAAGTAATATCTTAAAAATTAAATAAAATTGATGAATTTCAAATACCTTCTGGCAATGCAGCTGGTAATGAAGTTTTCTTCTTAACACTCTCATGCTTGTGTCCTGCAATATTAGATAAATTATATAATATTACAACAAATATTTAATGTATAAATATCACTGTCATTATTTATAGTTTGATGGCGTATTTCTTAATGTTTTATTAGCAGCATTCTACGACAATTTGAACATATCTTTAGTGTACTTGGCTTTCTGTTAAAACACAAAGGAAGAAACAAACTCGAGATATTTTGAGTAAAGGTGTTATGGTTAGAATAATTCATATATTCTGACAACGAAATACCAGAAAATTTCCATCCTTTCTAACTCACATCCAAACTTCAGCCATATTTTCTTTCCTATTTTGAGAAAAGTTTGATAAAATTTAATCTCAACTTCTGACCAGATATTCAAATAACTAAAAATACAAAAAAAGTTTTTTTTTTAAAAATTGAACTATTTGTGAAGGGTCTTTGCAAAGATAATTTTCGTTTAATTCAAATTGGATTTCTGCTTGATTAAGAGAACAGAAATGAAATAAAATAAAATAAAATAAAATAAATCGAAAAGATTCCTTATTTTATTTCTAATGAAATAAATTATTTCATTAAAAAAAATTAGAAGAAAATATTAAAAACTGATTTGAAGCGTTTTTTATTTTCGTTTCCTTATATCTACCCATTTATCTAGGTCGTTCAATGGATTAAACTATTTTCAGAAAGTCCCTTGCTCTTATAAATTTTGGAGGTGCAGTAATATTTGTTTCTAATCGAAAACATTTATTAGTTGTTCTAATAAGAACTGAGTACTTAATGTTAAGATTATTTTGAGGTCTAGGCTATGTTTTTTTAATAGGATATGTAGATATATTTTTTTTTACTTGTATTTTTAGTTTTTGCTGCGTGTGAGGGGAGATTAGAGTTAAAGAGTTTTAGTTGGTATTATTCGGAGACATGGTAATGATTATTTTAATAGTTTAAATAAGGTGGGAAGAATTTTTTTAATATTTTTAAGTTTAGTAACCTTTATCTTTGGGGTATGGTGTTTAGCATTTGATTTTGTTTTTTTTATTAGATTGGGAATTTTTTTATTTGAATAGAGGAGTAATATCTTTTTCTATAATTGTAGATTATATGTCTATAATTTTAATAAGTTTTGTTATGTTCATTTCATCTAATGTTTTGTACTATAAAATTGATTATATATCAGGTGAATTTAATAAGAATCGATTTTGTCTTTTTGTTTTAATGTTTGTTCTGTCAATAATTTTATTAATTATTAGTTCAAACTTAATTAGAATTTTATTAGGTTGAGATGGGTTGGGATTGGTATCTTATTGTTTAGTTATTTATTATCAAAATAGACGATCACTATTTTAGAGAATTATTTTTATAATAGAATATGTTTTTCTAACTTTACACCAGAAATTTAAGCTTCATTATCTCATGTTTGAAATGAAATTACAAAGTTATTAAACTTATTGATTTAGTGCGTTGTATCGATTGTAAGCTATGTTTACGTGACATTTCAATTGACACTTGCAGAGAAGTTAAAATAGCAATTCTACAATATAGAATGTGTAAACATCAAATGTGTAAACGAATGTTGAAGAAATTCGACAGGTTGCATATTAACACATCATCTCATCAGTTCATTTTATTTCTTTTATCATATGATATGTTAGCTGATTAAGTCATGTATTAAATTATAAAAGCATTCTAATTCTTTCAATCTGATTTCGCAATTTAATTCAATTAGGCAACGAATTTTCTTTGATCTTACAATTAGAATTTCAATTTTCTTATAAACTATTCACTTATTTCCACATTATTAGCTATTTAAATTTATTTCACTGAAATTAATCATTTTTTGGTGAATAATATTTTCTTGATTTCGAGATCTAAATCAAGAAAATATCACAGCTATAAAAGATGTATTTGTGATTTTTATTTCTTTTCCTAATCTTTTGGATGTCCAAGTGAATTTCCCTGTAGTTATTTCTTTTTCTCTTTTTGTGTCGAAACTTTTTATTGTTTTTCACTACATTTTTAATCAAAACGATTTGTAACCAAGGTTTTATTTTCTATTTATTTCTATGTTTCTTTGCTAAAGTTAGGGATAGGGTTGAAAGTAAGGCTCTGATAACATAGACATAGAGTATAGCTGGTGAACGAGAGTACAGATAAAAAATCTTTGTTGTGTCTGATTTCGCAGTGCACATGAAAAGTAAGACTAAAGCCCATTGCACATGGATCCGAAAATCGGATGATCGGATCCACGAATTGGACGTATTCTCTTTCACATGACCACGAAACGTCGTCTATTCGAACGATTTGAATGTTACATGTCGCATAGACGACGTCAGAGAGAGTTTCGTGGCCATGTGAAAGAGAATACGCCCGATTCGTGGATCCGACCATCCGAATTTCGGATCCATGTGCAATGGGCTTAAGGATAGGATTAGCGACTGAACTTAAGATAGTAGGTATGAACAGAATGCTAAATGCTAGTTAGGTACCGGATAGTCTTAAATTTGAACTTGTCAGTAGTTGTAAAGATGAGATGTAGGGACAAAATGGAATATAAGGGTAGACATGGATAAGAAGTAATGATTGGTAGGGGATAAATTCAGTTGATGAAAAATAGAGCTTGCTTTCAGAGGTGAGATGAGATGAAAGTAGATATTGGGTGAGGTAAACATGGATGTGAGGAAGAGATAATGTATGCTACCCTAGAAGGCGTGTGATAGGGTTTCATGTGGGTGTAGATAAGCATATAGAGTTAAGGATAAGTATGGAGATAGAGTAGGATTTCGGAAGAAAGTCATAGTAGCGAATAAACTAGATAATGGGATCATGGTAAGATTCTGAGATGTGGGTAAGATAGCGATAGATGATACAAGTTATTTATTTGAAAGCCATTATTGAAAGAAATTTCTTTTTATTTAATTCATATAATTGCTTTTCTTTTTACGAACCACTACAATGTTAAGCGTTTTTCGAGTAAAGGAAAAAGTTATTCCTTGGAAAACGGGAAAGCTGTTTGGAAAAGAAAAACAATTTGTAAAAAATGTTTCATTTCCAGCAAAGATTACAGTTGCCTCCAAAAACAGATTATTTTTCCATATTTCCATTACAATGTCCTTTTCATTAAATTTGAAGAATAAATTATTACAAAAAGTTACGAAATAATTACGCATTTTACTTCCCAGTTTAATATTTAATCTTAAAAACCTTATTTTTTCCCACAGAATCGCTTTTGATTACATTGGTTATGAATTTATTTTTTATTAAATATAATGTAAATTAATTTTAAAATTTTACCTTTTGATTTCCTTTTACCAATACATATTTTTTCACACTGCTTTCTAAATTTAAAGCTATTTGCATTGCCACGACAACCACTGTACATGAATAGCTTACATGATCCGCTCTTATCGTCGTAATAAAATCTTGGAAGACGAGATTTGCATGACCCCTTTTGGGCATCTAGCAGACAGAATGGTTCTAATTGCATAAAAGGAAAATGAACACACATTTAAAAAGAAATAAAATTAAAGAAACTTGAATTACACACTATATTCATTAATGCACCAAATTTAAGAAAGAATTCCAAACCTAATGATTTTACAAATTTACTTTCGTTATCTACAAGAGAAGCTGAGACAACTTAATCTCTATTATAAGTAATTAATGATAGTGGTTAATGAATTGCTACGTTTAAATTCCTGTAATACAATTTCTTAAAGCCCACAGAAAGTCGTAACCTCTTGACATCAAAGTAATTGGTAATCCGAATTAATTGAATCAATATCGTGAGATTTTGAACTGCAATTAGAGGATATTTTGTAATGTGTTCAATCAAAAATCCTATTTCTCTTAATTAGAAATTCTGTAATCCAAAAATGGTGATGCGATCTAAGCGAATTCCAATACTCGAAATTGTTCTTAGAATTTGTAGCCTGATAATTAAAATTTCATTATCTGTTACAGTGATTACAGTTGACCCTCAGAAATCCTCCATAAAAATTTGAAAACTGAAATCATGAATCACCATGAATTCTTACAATGTAACAATAAAGCATCTTGGATTTAAATCCATGTAATTTGAGACTCCACAGATACGACCTATTTCATCGAAAAACATTTAGAATATAATTTCATTTTGTGTTAAATTAATCAGATATATTATAATTCATTAAACTCATTGTATGCATTAAGGCAATGCACAACAGCAGCTTTCTTAAGGAGTGAAGAAATGACTGAATTGCTTAATTTCTGAACTTATTGTCTGAAAATGTAAAAACGTTTTGAAAACTAAAGTTAAAGGTTTAATGTTTTGAACATTAAATTTCTTCTTAAAGTTTGAAATATTGAAGGAGAATCACATCAAAAATACTATTTCATAGTAGATATTGCCATTTGGATGATATTTTTCAATATTGGTCGAATATCTGTTTTGTTTTCCATGTTTAAGTTGTTTCTTCGGTGTTTCGTTCATGTGGACTATCTGCTATGATTCTTCAGCAAACTAGTCCCGTGTTGAACTAAAATAAAATTACCAAAGACATGGGGAAATGGAAAAATGTTTGCTGTTGTAAATTTAAGAATTATTTTCACTGATTAAATTAATCACTTCTTTAATCACCTGTACGATGACAGTGAGACTGTCTCATATGTAAAGAAACAAACACTGAAGGAGAAAGAAACATTCTACCCCCTTCGTTTCGTAGAAATCAGATAAAATTTTTATTTGTTTACAGCTACATTAAAGACTGATAAGCAAATAAGGAACTTTTTGCTTTAAAGATATTTTATTAAATGAATTTTATTAAAGGAATTGACATATTCTAATGCTATTTGATATTTCTCAAAATTTCACAGTGAACAGGCCTTATAAATAAAAACATTTTCTCTTGTACGTTTCATTATATTTTTGGAGAATAATTCCAGTCAACTATGCATTTGTCTTACCTTTCACTTTTTGACATTATTTAAACAATTACTGTAAAATATGTCTACATTTTAAATATCAATTTTTAGAAAATTCTTTAGATATTTAATATAATCTATCTGAAATTTGTTAATGATATTTAGCTCATAGAAAAGTTTTTTTTTTTTTTTAAATTCTTACAAACTAATTCCAGTCATCGTAGAGATAGTCAATTTAACAATATTTAAAATTTGTTTTGAATAACACGTGAGTATTTAAAAAACTGGTAATATAAAAGATTGAAAATTTAAATTTAAGAGAAAGAAACTTTAAACAATATTTTTTGTCACAGTTTTTACATAACAATTTATCAATTCGGAGTACAAAAAAAATATATTTATTTCTATTTATATTAATGGGCATATTCAAATGCTATATCAAAGTTTTCTAAATTAAAAGCATTTAATATCTCTTGAAATCTTTTTTTAGAAATAATGAAAATTTTAATACCTTTAGGAGGCTTTCCTTTCGGTTTCGTATTTAAACCACATTTCCTTTCGCATTCTTTGTAAGTTTTGAACATGTTTTCTTTACCACCACAATACTTTGAATTGAAAGAAAATTTACATTGCTGACGTTGTGAATCGTAATAATAATGATTTCGTAAACGGAAACACTGTTTTCCTCGTTGTTCGGCCCGACATGGGGAAACTGTAAATGAAAGACACTGGAAGTTAAAATTGCAAAATAAGATTAGGATTATTACAATATTCACAAGAACTTGAAACTCTCAAAAAATGGAGTGAATCCTTTACTCCAAATAACAGTAAGCCTGAATTATCTTGAAACCTATCGTTAGTTTTAGAACTATATTAATGTCATGGAAAAAAAGTGTTGTATGAAAGCGAAGAATATGACTTTGTAATTCTAACAGATTTAGAGTGAATGGCGAAAAAGAGATCTGAACGTCCTCAAAATATTGAAGTGAGAAAGATGGTGTAAAACAAAGTTTGTTCTCTTTCAGCTGGCCTATATATAAGCTTATTTGCATCCTTAAATTTAAAGTTGTAGATTATATTGCTACCGAACGTTTTGGCTGGGTTCGGTGGCGCTGGGGGATTGAATGCGACAAGAGCAAGTTTTAAAATAAATCAGAGAATTTATTCAGTAAAGGATAATGCTATCAATACAGGTCTCACAAATGATGAACTGAGGAATCGATCGAGACTGGTGACTTCTCCTTTCGGGCCGGTCCTGTTTGCCTTCCACGTTCGGGCCGGTCCTGATGGCTTCCACGTTCGGGCCGGTCCTGTTGACTTCTATGTTCGGGCCGGTCCTGTTGACTTCTATGTTCGGGCCGGTCCTGTTGACTTCTCCGTTCGGGCCGGACCTGATGGCTTCTACGATCGGGCCGGTCCTGATGGCTTCTATGATCGGGCCGGTCCTGCTGGCTTCCACGTCGACTTCGGATTGACTTATCCGGAGTCCCTCTTCGGAGTGCGGGTGAGGACTATCTTTCCCGCAATTGGCTTCTCTTCTTCGGCTTCGGTTTGCTTTTACCGGAGTCCCTCTTCGGAGTGCGGGTGAGGGCTATCGTCCCCGCAATTGGCTTCACTTCCTCGGCTACGGTTTGCTTTTACCGGAGTCCCTCTTCTGAGTGCGGGTGAGGGCTATCTTCCCCGCAATTGGCTTCTAATTTCTCCGAGATTGGAGAACCTGTTGTGGCCTCTGCCACCCGACTGAACGTCAGACTTCCTTCTAAATTTCGGAACTGGACATAGCGTTGTGGCTCCTGCCACCCGACCCACTGTCAGACTGTCCTTGCTTAT
>JAFIDM010000002.1:865878-875932 GCA_023159025.1 Thereuonema tuberculata
AGCCGAAGAAGACGAGCCAATTGCGGGGAAGATAGTCCAACACCGCAATCAGAAGAGGGACTCCGGAAAAGTCAAACCGAAGCCGAAGAAGACGAGCCAATTACCGGGAAGCCATCAGGACCGGACAGAATTTAGAAGCCGGCAGGACAGTCCCGAACGATTCCCCAGTTAATTATCTTTGAGATTTGTATTGTAAAGATATTCTCTTTTTCTGAATAAAATTCTCTGATTTTATAATATTTGCTCTTGTCGCATTCAATCCCCCAGTGCCACCGAACCAGCCCAGAAGTTCGGTAGCAATATTTCAAAATCTGAAATACAGTATGTGTATTCTACTTCATATTTGTCGTATGTGGCTAGTTCAATGCCATCAAAATCCTCATTATTTGCATTTCCTAAATTCTCTTTTGTATACAAGGCTTCAAAAAATGGATGATGATTAGGCGGAACATACTACTAAAGATATATATTTGTCTACTAAAGACTACATACATTTTGTCATTCTTCTTTGGTTGTGAGATTGAATGCCCTGAAGGATACAGTTGCTAAGGTTGCAACGGAGCCGCTTATTCAGATTCACTTCGTAGAACTCGAATGCGTCGTTCAGTGTGTATTTGAACTTCTAAATAATTGATGTCGATTTCTCAACACATATGAAGCGCTTCTTTAACCGAGCCACTTTCACTTAGTATTATGTAATAGTTTCAAACCGTCGGTTTCCCCAGCAAACACAACATGGCGGGTCAAGGACCAAAGCACATATTGTCAAGTGTAAGACGCATGCAAGAATGATTAGGGATGTGTGGTTGTCTCCATAAATTTCCTAACTATACGTGTTATGTTGAGTACCACAGCCTTCTGGAGTTCTGCATGAGTGTTTTTGTGAAGTCCTGTAGTGCTGAGACTGTGGTGCAATGTGTGAGGTACCAGACCAGTGGCGGACAGGACGATGGGTACAACACCCTACTCGGTATTATTATTATTATTATTAGTTGTCGAGTTGTCTAGAAATAAAAATCATTATATGGGGTTGTGCTGGCATTGTATGAGGGTATCACATCAGATTCCATTGAACTGACAGACGAAAAAATCATGAAACTTATGTTCTTATTGATAAGGAAGATACATTCATTTGAATATTTACACATCCCCGGTTTGACATATGAATACGTCTACTTATCCACATTTTGCTTGCTCCTCCTCTAACCCTGCTCCTCCTCTAACCTCTAAAATAATTGCTTATTATTATTAGCCAATTACTTTCTAATACTACAGTAAAACCTCGTTAAGTCGTCACTCAAGGGATCGAACATTTTTGACGACTTAAGCGGAGTGGGCATTTTTGAAAAAAAAAAACAAAAAAAAAAAACATTGAAATATAATATATTTATGAATTGCTGTAGGATTCGGTGAGAAAAACAAGATTTTCAGAAATCAATACATGCAAAAGGATGAGTGGAAAATAAAAAAAAAACACATTTTATATTTACCACATTTTATTTTCTTTAACTGGGATTAAAATAATCCAACAGTGTTGATTGATGAAGGTGCTGATTACTGGTAACAATTCGAAATACTTTGTAATGAAATGGAACTCCAATTTTTGTGCACATAGTTAATCGTATCTAAAACCGAAACTTCTAGCTTTTCGTTCCTATCCAAGGCTTTTATCATGTCCTTTACAAGCATTTTTTTGTACTTTCGTTTAAAGTCAAGAATTATCCCTTGATCTAAAGGCTGAAGTGCAGTTACATTTGGAGGAAGAAAAACAATTTCGATCGCTTTTAAATTTTCGGGTCTTACTCGCTATGAAATAAAATCACACTCAGTAACGGTCAAGAAAAAACGTCTACTCTTGACAAGAGTCGCAGCGAAAAGTGGGTAATTTCCCACGTGAAAATTCCCCGTAAAGGCTAGGCTTTCTTAGAGTGAAGGGGCGTGGCTGAAAAGATAGCAGGCAAAATTGAGAATAAAGATGCTTTTCGCCATTTTTGAGGGTGACGAGTTATCCGGAGTAGAATTAAATTTGGTGACGAGTAAAAGAGGGCTATTTTAAATTATTGTCTATGAGACTTGTCGGGACCAAAGGAAAACGACGACTTAAGCGGAGTGACGACTTATCCGGGTGACGACTTAACGAGGTTTTACTGTATTATTATTACCGCTTCAAATCTCCCATCTAAATACCTACTCAATACTATTATGACCTGTTACAATTTTTTCCCTATATCATATTGCACTACAAAAATATATCAACCTCATTATGATCATTTAAATTGCCGAGATCAAAAAACATACAAATTAGCATAATTTGATACTAAATTTAGTTTTATTGATTTCAAGTTAGGCCTTGTTCATTTCAACCATAGCGAACTGACTTTTAAAATATTAATTTTGTATCAATTAACCTTAATATTTCTAAATTATTTTTCAACTTATTATATACACAACATCATAATATACGCAATCTTCTACAGTTACGAAAATCGATAATTTTTAATGTACAGATAGGTATTCTAAACTGTTACGATTTTGCTACTTAGTTCACTTTGGTTGAAGAAGTATCTAAAAAGAATCTCAGTTCAAGATACAACTATTTTCTAAATACCAAGAAACATTTAAACGAGCTTCAATGTGATTGCTGCAATGGCATAGTTCACTCTGCCTGACCAAGATCATGACTTGGTGCCCTCATTTTATGCAGTAACTCAAAAAATGTAAATTATGAATTAGTTCACTACAGTTTAAAGCGATCCAATTATTAAACACAAAATTCACCAAAGGGACTATACACTATGGACCATACTGTGTGCACAATTTTTCTGAAATACCTACTTACAAATATTATATTTTTATCTAAATGTACTCAGATGGCAACATTTACTTAGTTAGGATTTAAAACAATTTACGACCAGCGAATGGTCGTAGTTTTTCTTTCTCATTCTCATTCAATAACAACAGTAGAATTGAAGATTAAAGAATTAAACAATATAAGTGCTACGATATCTAAAGGATTGAAATTTAGTGCGAGATGATTTTTCTATTTCAATGATTAATGTCTAATCAGTGGCAGCCAGAATTAATAAAAGAAAACTGCTGCTAATAAAAGAAAATTATATAATTGAAATGAGAAAAAAAGTAATTACTTCTGGAAGAATTTTTATCTTTCTTTGATTTTCTTTTCTGTAAAATTATTAGAAAAGCGTAATTCTTTTGCAATTCATGTTAGACAGTTGTATTGGAAAAAATTTTTTCCATATATTATTTCATTTCTTTCTTTTTAATATATTTCCAACATAAAATTGTAGGTGTTCAAATAATAGCTATTAATATTTATTTGTATTTGTTAAGAACATTGTATTTTAAATTTTTTTTCTTGTATTTATTTTAATGCTTTTAAAAAGTAGCGTTATTTAACGCTAATTTAATAATTTAACGTTATTAAAAAGTATTCTTAAAAAGATAACACAATTAGATGACATTATGGAATTATCTAGATGCAATTAATAACATTTACTAATAGTAGGAACAGCAGGGAGTTAGTTATAAAAATTATATAATAAGAAAAGTTTTAACCATAGAACGTAATTTAAAGTATACTGAAAAAAGCAGTACAAGCAAGCAATACTAAAATCATAATTACAAGCAAACGTAAAAAAATACCATCGATTAACTAGTTACTAGACTATTTAATAGAATTACGAAACTACTGAGTGTATATTAAACCAAAATGAAAGAATTAAAATCTTAATAGTATGTTTTCACAAATATTGGACAAAATATTGGACAAAAAAACAAAGACGGACATTTTTTTTTATTATTATTTGCTGTAACTGTTAAAATTAGTATCATTTCATCATTAACTTAAGAACCATTATCTATATTTATATAATGTATTTGTTTAATTGTAAAAAATCTACGTATCTCTTCACTTGATAGGAAATAATTTTATGTTTGAAATTTCAAGACTTTGTGAATCCATTAGGTATTTCTACATACTTTCTTCCGCGCCAGCAGAATCAGAGCTTCTAAATCCGGGAATAAAATTATCTATAAAAATAAATAAACCAACATTAATCAAATACTCTATCAAGTACTCTACAGCATTTTAAGCTATAAAATAAATTAACATTATTGTTCGATAGAAAAATCGAAAAATAGACAGGCGCTTTCTATGATAAACATATTGTCTGAAGAAATTGAGATTATGAATGAATGTCTTTGAACATGATAAGTAAGCCTAAAATTAGAATGCTACTTTTATTTTACGAACAATAAGCCGCTGAAAAATATAAATTTTCAACAAATCATGAGGGATTGAATTGGGGGATTTAGTATTGTAAATACATTGTCGGGCCACTTTATTAGTATACACCTACCTATTAGCGTGTTGGGCCTCCTTCAGCCCTCAAAACAGCCTGAATTCATCGAGGCATGGATTCCACAAGATGCTGAAAACGTTGTTTAGGTATTGTGTACAATGCAGACATGAGTGCGTCACGCACTTCCTGTAGATCTGATGGAGGCGTAGGCCTGGAGCGAACAGCCCGTTCCAGCTTATCCCACAAATTTTCAATCGGGTTGAGATCCGGGGACTGAGCGGGCAACTGCAGCAAGGAAAAGAAATAATCCTGCTGAAGCAGCCACTGCATGAGGATAAACTGTTAACATATAAGGTTGCACTGGATCAGCTACGACATTTAGGTAGGCTCTAGCATCTTGACGTGCCTCCAGAGGTATCAATGGACCCAAGGTTTGCCAGGAAAATATCCCTCACACCATGACACTACCCCCACCGGCTTGAAGAGTTGTTGTGAGACACAGCATTTGTGCTCACAGCAGGATGTACCTAATAAAGTGGTCGATCAGTGTATAAAGGAATGTTAATTCAATGAAATAATAATGAATAATGTAGTAACAGCAAAGCAATGTAATACTACAAGTGTAACAGACATTAAAATGGAAATACTGTATTTCAAACATAGATAAATCATTTTTAGGAACCAATTTGAGAGTTATTAGCGACAAAAAATCGGTATCTGTTGCTTTTATCCTGTATGTGTTTGTCCATCCTTAAAAACTCCCGAACGAAAGGTTGGATCGACAAACGGACTTTAACAACATGTTGAGAGGCCCAAACAATATAGCAAAAGAATATTTTCAGGGGCCAACGCCCCCCCCCCCGAAGTTCCAGATATTTGGCATTGGTTTCATTGGATTTCCGAAATTAGCTTAAATGTTAGAAATGCAACTTTCTCATTTCAGTTGTCAGGTATAGCGTGATGTTTATCGTCTATACTGAAGGTTGTCGGTTCGAATCCGCATATTTAATTTTTTTTTTCTAATGTTTTCTTTATTTTTTTCTAACTTTTTCTTTATATTTTTCCTTACATTAATGTACTTCCTTTTTTATGATTATTTTTAATTGTTTTTACTATTATAGATCGCCCATAAATTTATGCTTTAGCACAAAATTATGTTGAATTGTTTTAAATGTAATGTAAATCATATTGGGACTCGGAAAAATAAATACGAACCCGCTAAGAAATAAATACTGTATGTATCGGAATAGAAAGAAAAGCTTTGCAAATTCAAATCTTCCGTGATGGAGATTTGGCACACATTAACAGCTGGATATAATGTATAATTTATGCAAATTTCAAATACATATATGCTATAGGTTTATTACAGCTAAAAAATTAAAAATATATATAATAAAAAAGAATCCCGTACGAAAATGAAGTGAAACTTAACAAACTTTACTTAAACAAATGGTTAATGTCACCACTATCCTTCTTGACAAACTGCTACGAGAAGATGCATTTCCGAACCTCATCTATGGTGATATTCTTCCATATTCTATCAATTTTCTACTAATTTTCTCCTTAAGTCCATTTTCTTTGAATTGCGTTTTCTGACCACCGTAAACCTTCTTTATGAGAAATCTTAAACTGAATAGTCCATAGGCTTACAATCGGAGGACTGAGGCGACCAGTCATCGTTTGTTTTGAAATTAGGGGTCTCTTGTTCTAGAGGATTCTGGGTCTCTCGGATTGTATAACAGTATCCTGCGTTGTTGAAAAATGTAGCTGAAGACATAAGAGAACAACCATTTATTTAATAAGTTTCATGTAGCTTCCAGAGTTAACTTCAGTGTTAACTTTCAACAAAAATATTAGATAATTTATTAACTTTTAAGAATGACTTACCTGTCGTGAATTTATTATAAACATCACATGTCACAAAATCGGAATGTTTAGTGATAATAGATAATCAAAATGTTGTAGGAATTTTTTTTTTAGATGTGTTTTTAGTTTTTTAATTCAATAATTACAAAACAATTTTTGCGAATTTATATTAGAGAGTAAAGTTAAATTATACGCCCGTTTCCTTTTTTTTTAATATTTATATATTTTTTTCAATACAGAAGTACTACTAGACGCGGAAGACAAGTAGTAAGGCACTGACTGTGGCATGGAGGAACAGAGTTTAATTACTGTAGTGGTAGGATTTTTTTTATGTTGAATTCTTCTTAGATATTTCCAAGGGTCCACCCAGCCCTTACAAGAATGGGTACCCAGGGTTACCCAGGGTATCGTAGAGTTAAAGGAGGATTGACGTCTGGTTGCAGTCAATTTCAACTTAGTCCCAGGGAACGTCTGAAGCCTTACCTTAGGCTGCCCGAAGGATCACATTGGCCTGTAGTAGGATACTTTAATGTTATATTAAAAAGGAGTATGTTATTTATTTCCAGGTTTAAATACACTGGGTATTTTCTATTAATAAGTACGGTAGTTCTATAATTTTTAATTCCATCATAATCTCATCTCTAAAATATCAAGTTTAATAAATCTTATAATTTGTTTGAAAATTAAAGTAAAAATATTATTACCAGTCACGTCAACTTCCTGAGGGATAAAATTTCCACTTACAAACTTCAGTAATTCTTGAAAAGGTTCTTCTGGAATGTAATTAAAAAACAATAAACTAAGTACGGTTAAAGAAAGCATTTTAAAAATAGAAAATGATAATATTCATTAAAATGTTGTTAAAGAAATGTTTTCCGATTTTCCAATTTTCCAATTTTGATGTGCAACTTATTAATGAAGAAAAAAAAATATTGTACTACACATTAAAGAAGAAAATATTGTTTTTTCACTGAAAGTATGCAATTTGGAAACGATTAAATTAAAGTAACCTAAGCAAAATATACATATATGAACACACTAAATGATCTGTTAGATAAATATATAAATAAACAAACACTGTTTCGGGACCATTCCCAACCCATCTTGAAGTACCGTTAACGACGCCAAAATTATTTTTTACGAAAATGATGAATTCAGACGGCTCGTAACCGAATCTTATTTTATCATACGGGATGATAAAAACTACAATAGCATAGATCTGTCCCCATATTTGGTCTGACTGGTTTCCAAGGTAATGTTTATTTTATACTCCCTCCGCCCGAAAATATGGTATACATTTTAAAAGTACAGTGTTACCTCCGAATAACGAACAGTCACGGGACCGCAAGTTTTGTCCGTTATTGGGAGGTGTCCGCTATTGGGGATGACTGTCTTTTTTTTATTTTTTAGCTTATAGCATGTCATTTAATGAAAAATTACGTACAATCTTAATTAAATTTCTACAATTATCATTGCGATATGAGAGAATATGAACAATTGCAAATTATTTAATATATTCCTTTTAAAATGAGTGCTAATCCGTTTGTCTTACTTAAAATAATGATAAAATTAATTACAGTACATAATTAATTTCTAGCCATCCATTTGATGCCTTAAACGTGTCCAATCCTAAAGTTTGACCGACTTCTCTGACTTTTTTTTTGAAGGAAAACACCGCTTATAGAAATGTTCTTTGCACGAGCAAAGCGGAACCATTTTATCACCATTTCGTCGATTTTGCTTTTTGTTTCAGTTTTACAAAACTTCAAATTCTTCGAATTTTCGTTTGACTTCACCATCCACATTTTTCTAATCTCATCTTTGTCCTTTAAAAGTTAACTTATATGAATTAAATGAATTAAATTTTTAAAGTTGGAAAACGTTCAGCAAGACAACGCACACTCAGCTTTTCTTTTTCAGCAACTTCAAAAACATCAAATTTTTTCTTTCAGTGCCTATCTCGTCCTTTTTGACGCCATTTTAATTCGCACTAAATTTAATGAACACGTTTATAGGATAGCTTTACGAGGGATTGATATTTACAAAGCAACTGCAGTGAAAAAAAGGGCCTAAGATTCGTGCATTGAATCATGAGACACAGATACAATGTATCAATGTATGGGACACCGATGTAAATACAACCATGATGTGTTTGTCGAAATGTTAATAAAAAAAAAAAAATTACAGTTAAAATAACTGTCCGCTATTCGGAGTGGATAACATGGAATGTCCTATTTTAAGGGACTGGGACCCGCAATAATGGCCGCTAATTAGAGGTGTCCGCTATTCGGAGTGTCCGTTAAAGGAGGTTACACTGTATCTGTAGTTTACCCCATACACCATATTTTCGGACGGAGGAGTATAAATTATGAGTGAAAGGATTTAAAAATTGTATTATGTTCTTAAAAAAAAAAAAAAAAAAACTTTCTTACTACATATTTTTTCTTCCCTCCCACGCTCTCCCCATAACTGCAGTTGGTTGATCTTTGCTCGCCATCGTTACATGCGACCCTACATAACGTCACGCGCCTCATTCTCCACAAACCTCTATTATTTAAACATGCGATTCCCGCCACTAACGCTACTTGACGAGGGGGGGATCGGAATGATCTCGAAACATTCGTTGTTATTTCTATACTGTATTTATCTAACATCATTTAGTGTGTTCACACATGTGTGTTCAGACATGTATATTCTGTTTTGAAATACACACGTTACAAAATTGATAATAAAGTAATCGAAATCAAGATAATTAATTCCAATCAAATAACAAGAACCATTCTCTTTATTCCGAAATTTCATCAAATTAGTAAAGTTTAATTTTAGGATTAAATAAATTCCGAGAATGTTCTTACTTTCTGCTGGAACATCCAGAGATCCACTTCGATAATTATCAAGAAATTCATATGGATCTGCAATATAAAATAACAATAACAATAACAAAATTTACGAAAAGTGTGAAGTAAATTGACATAAAAGATTGAGGTAAATTAAGACCGCAGATTTATTGAAAATTCGACCAATGGTAAATAATAAAATTGGGGAATCTGCTATATGAAAATTTAATTTAAATAGTATTCATTACATATGCTAGATTTTAAATTTAACATTTATATGTTTTACCTTCTGATTGTACGTCGCTAGATACATGTCTTCCCCCACATTGTTTTCTACATTCCTTCAAAGTTGAAAATCTGTTTTTATTGCCACCACATCCACCATAAACGAATCTCTTACAGTCGCCAACTCGTGCATCATAAAAATAGTTGGTTACAAAATTAAGACAGGAACCGCGGTCAGCTTCTCCTACGCACTTGTCATCTACGAGAAAATTTTAAACAAAAGAAATTTTAAAACGATTAACCACTATTCAACTTATTTCAATATTGTATTTCAGAATTACTATTTAAAAGTCTTCGTCGGTAAAACTGATATTGTTTTTTTTATTATTTTGATAATGAACTGTTCTAAATTTATATTTTATTACTGCTTAGGATATTAAATTATGTTTAATAAAATAATTTAATTAGTGAGAGTAAAAAGGAAAAATAAAAATTAGGAAGATTTATTTTGCTTGAAAAGAATTTTTTTTTCCTCTCCAAGTTTATTTTGATTCTGATGTCTTAGTCCCTTAAAGTGAATGTGTCTAGTCGAGATTTAAATATGCAGATTAGGACACTACGTAACGGGGAACATACGTCATAAAACGTAGTTGACGATTCCACGTTTGTACAGAAGGGTTTGAGTATTGGAGTCAGCCTGGATAGTAAAGAAATGATTTCCACGAACAGTTGAGTTATGCATTCGATTGCAGTTCAGGAATGGTTCAGACGGAATCAACGGATAGTGACGGATGCAATTGATTC
>JAFIDM010000002.1:876160-896404 GCA_023159025.1 Thereuonema tuberculata
TGAGTCTAATAGAATAAAACTGCGTCTTGTGATTCAAGAACAATGTCCGACTCTGGATATTTGAATCTAATAGAATAAAACTGCGTCTTGTGATTCAAGAACAATGTCCGACTCTGGATACGTGAGTCTAGCAGAATAAGAGTGCGTCTTGTGATTCATGAACAATGTCGGACTTTCGATATCTGAGTCTAATAGAATAAGAGTGCATCTTGTGATTCATGAATAATGTCAGACTCTGGATACTTGAGTCTAATACAATAAAAAGTGCGTCTTACAATTCATGAACAATGTCGGACTTTGGATACTTGAGTCTAATACAATAAAAAGTGCGTCTTACGATCGGACTTTGGATACTTGAGTCTAATACAATAAAAAGTGCGTCTTACGATCGGACTTTGGATACTTGAGTCTAATACAATAAAAAGTGCGTCTTACGATTCATGAACAATGTCGGACTTTGGATACTTGAGTCAAATAGAAAAAAAAGTGCGTCTTGTGATTCAAGAACAAAGTCGAACTCAATGTTTACATAGACATTTTATACAATTCACTTTTTTAACTGAAGAAAACCTTCCAGGATGTGTACTTTGGAATAAGCATCTTCTTAGATTCCAAATCTTGTTATATAACGCTTATTTGGATTTTTATTTTATAAAAATGTAATATTATGACGGGTTATTAATTCTAATTATACTTAAATAATAAATTGTGCAATATTTACCGCTTATGTTATCAACAGCCGTTAGTGCATTGCTAAAGGGGTTCTCACTTTCCTTATTAAGTTTTGGTTCTGCAAAAAATTAATATGTGACAAAATTCAGAAACATGGATCTTTTAATAAAACCAACGTAATAGTTCAGGATAATTGAATGGAAAATGTAATGATAAAAAATTAGTGCGAAATTATTGCAATCTCCTATGGAAATTTATATATTTCATAATGTTATATGAGACTAGATTTCAATGGATATTTCCTACTTTTAACTGAAAATACTGATACTGGATTTCATATCGTATTTTATCTTCTAAGTTTATTGATGTTATCAAGCTTTTTGTTTAAGTAATGTAACATAGATACGATATTTAATAAATGTCATTTAAAAACACTGGGTTTTGTTTTGACTTAGAAAAATACGTAAAAAAATACGCCTTTTGGTTTCCAATTCATGAAAATTTTATGATCGATTTGAATATCACCGAAGACGTAACGCAAAACATGATAGGAACGCATCTGGTAGAAAATTGCAAGGAATTTTGCTTCCATCCTTTCATTTCTTTTAATGTTATTTCCTAACAACAAAATCCTTGCGAGACTCCTCTTTCTAAAATCTCTTTGGTAGAACAAATTTGAAGTTTGCAGAGAACCACTGTCTTTTAGTTTACAACATTTCACGTACGTAGTGATGTCTATTTGCTATGGATATTTGTCTTGAAATTCAGCTTAACAAGACTTTCGAAGTCAAAAACTTGTAGTTTTAAGCGTCCTTCAAATCTTAAGTACTTCTCGAATCTCGTCGTACCGTAACCAATTCTTTACACTCGTTTTCACCAAGAAAATAAACAATATGAAGGAATGATAGCCCGCCTTCATGGAGTAATATTCTACTACTTGATATTTGATACTACTACTTGGACTAATAGCGCTACTTGACAATGTGATCGGAAAGATCCCGAAACAGTGGTTGTTTATTTATATATTTATCTAACATATCGTTTAGTGTGTTCTCACATGTGCATGTGTTCATATATGTATATTTTGTTTTGAAATACACACGTTACAAAAGTAGTAATAAGGAAATCGTAATCAAGATAATTAATTCCAATCAAATAACAAGAACCATTCTCATTATTCCGAAACGTCTTCATCATCTTTCTAAAGTTTAATTTTAGGATTAAATAAATTTCAGGAATATTCTTACTTTCTTCTGGAATATCCAGAGGTGAGCTTTGAAAATTATCAGGAAATTTATTTAAATCTGCAATATAACATAATAACAAAATTACGAAAAGATTGAAGTGCATTGAAGTAACATATTAGATAAGTTAAGACCGGGGATTTATCGGAAATCTGACCAACGATCAATATTATCATTAAGTGTCTTGCCTAGAGATTATGTAAAACTTATTGAAATTCATATTTTTTTTTATCTGTAACAACTGTACAAGTGAGGCAATGATGAAAAACGAGGTGTCTATTGCTAATGTAACAGATATTCAGACCTATTCTGTAAGCATCTCGTTACGTGATAACGACAGGTTAACCGATCTTAACGATAATTCTGATTGTGTAACGCCGTAACGAGCTCATGGCATCGTTAGGAATAACGAGTCCTTACTACCTGCGAGCGAACATCATGGAGGTGCAGTTACGGCATAACGAGAAAATGAACGCAGCTTTCCTGATGGTATATTAGAGAAGAATAGCATGAATTGAGTTAAGAATTGAATTGTGTTCCTCGAAAGTGACAAAAAATATAAAAGAATTCGAGAGTTAAGCGTTAGGACATGAACTAAAAAATGAATACCCAATCGTAGGCCGAACCTGCCTCCGCAATGACGTTGCGAGTACTGCAGGAAAACAAACAGTGAAATTATTTCGAATATTTTGGTTGGATTCATCATCAGATGTTAAATGTTACAGAATCGAAGTCAGCTAAATCCATAGTAAATCGGTTTCCGAGTTATGAATGACACTATATTCTTCGAACAAAGTCGAATCCGCTTATGAAATCATTTAGCATCAAATGCAGATAACTTCCTACGAAAATCCACTTTAAAAAACATGATTATTATCGAATACAGCTATATCCACTGGTGTTGGAAACACAGCTAAAATCGCGGCCGGCCAATCACAGCGCCCCATTTCTGAAAAGTCAAGATGGCGGTATAAACTTTGTTCCTATATTTGCTTGTTTTTTTTAGTAGTCCAGTTGTTTCTAAACAATTAATAACATTCTTGCATCCTCGATGTTAATCTATTAGATACGTAGGCTAGCCACATCACTAATCACAGTGATGTCATCGCTTAGTTGCTGGAAACAAAGTCAGCTAAATCCAGTCATTTGGTGTCAAAAGTAGCTAAGTACATTTTAATTATTCAATAAAATAATAACACGTCATTACAGGCGCTCAGTGTGCTATCCATTGAGTTGTAATTCCTACAGTACGTATTTTGATGCTTTCTTCATACAATGTTACCATCTTAAAAATAAAATACGTTTTTGTTTATTTGTGTAAAATTTCAAAACATGGATTTAGCTGCATTTGATTTTAGCCCCCTTAAATATATTAAAAATAATATATCTATATGAAATCTATGTAGTTTCGATGACGTAGTATAAGCCTACTGTAAGTGGCTATCTAGTGACGAAAGATATAAGGCCTACGCGGTTCAAAACCTGATTTCAAGGCGACCCATTTCGAAAATTTGTGTAACGGAATAACATGAAATGTACAGTAACTAAACCTCTCATTACATTTGTATGTTAAAACAAAATGTTACAACCTTTCATTACAATTTGTTGCGGTTGTAAACAAACCATTTGAGGTTAGTCTGTATTGTTGCCTTTCGTCGCATAAGGCAGAGAAACATGCAGAGGGAATTGAGGGATAACAGTGATCCCGTTTCAATGCAGAATAGGAAAGTTACGGAACTCTTAAGATTTCCTAAAGAAGTTGCCCTAGAACTATTAGGTATAATCGCGCCTCACCTTCAACCCTCCATGCGCAACACTGCTGTACCTGCAATTAGGTAAATAAGTTGAGGCAATGATTGTATTAGTCGTATCAATGTACGTTCTAGCTTAATTCATGCTCATTTCCTGTAAGAAACGTAAGAATGAGACAAAAATTATATTATCAATATAATTAATATAAATTTTAATAAATTTCTACAGGTCATGACAGCCCTGCATTTTTCCATCCTTCGCCATCTTTCTGTGGTTCATTTTCACGAAAACTTCGTAGTTGCTCAGGAAATGAACATATATTTTGTATTGCTCTGCACTAGTTTTCACAGATCGTTTACGTTCCTGGTTCATGCCGATGGCGTGGTCCACAATGGCGTTATTTCAGCGCATGCGCACTACGTAAATATCACACATTACGAGCACAAAGCCTGGAAATCAAACAAATGACGGTCACTTGCCTTTGAAGTTAGCCAGTAGTCAGTCCTGGTGCTAACGATACATGTAAACCAGAAATGGAACTCTACCGAGACAAGTTAAGTATACCAACTCTTCCCGATATTGTTATGACACTCGTTGTGATTCTTAACGGTTCGCGTAACAAGTCAGGATAATAAGGGGTTACAGAATAGCCTTATTGTCATTCGGGTCTGACTCATGTTGAGCATTGTTGGCCTCCTGGCTTAACATACCATAATATTTACGATTGCATAAATTCAACTCCTGACATATGCCTAGCCACCTTTGGATAGCCATCTTACAAAAGGTATGGAGTGCGCATTTATTAGGACCTAAAGAAACTGAAGATATAGTTTAGAGATCATGAAACCTAAATCTGTCCTTTTAAATAGAATGCAATGAAAACGAATAAAGATGGGCTCCAGTTGATTTCATCCAAATCTCAAAATCCATGTCAAAAGTTAACTACAACAGGCAATAGTTAAATTTTTAGTATGTTTGAAGTGGCTCAGAGCTAATTCAAGAGAACCAATTCATTGGCACATCATTTGACTACAATTTGCGAGATCAGACCCCCGTTTACATCATCACGATTTACTATATATTTTAGCAGCCCAGGCAAAAATTCGATTGCGTATTTCTCTATGATATTTGTACAATTACGGAACTGATTAGTGTGTCTTCATCAAGTGTCATACACAGCCGACGTAGCCTAGTACTTCTTATTATTGAAGGCCTACTCATTGAAGGATTGGTAAGGGACAACTTTTCATCCAGAAAATAATTAAAAAAGCTGAAGAACGAATAGCTGTGAACAAAAGAAAAAAAAACAAAACAAAGGAATTGTTTTCTAAAGAGGCCTGAAGGAAATCCTGGAAAAAAAGCATTCAAACTTTCCGAGATTTCATTCAAAAATAATTCACCTATCAATAAAAAAACTTGAAAAATATTTTTTTAAAATAATATTATAAGGTTTTCTGTTCGCTTTCTCGTATAATTAGGAAGCTATTTTGGAATATTAAGTATTTACATAAATGAATCAATGATTATCCATATCAGCTAATATTTCCGACCACGAAAACATTTGGACTCTAATCAATAATAAAAATTAAACTTCGAAAAGATGTATTTTCCATCATAATTTCTTTTTGTTTGGCCATTTATTATCACTGACTATTGCGTGATCTAAGCAGAAAAATAGAATAGGTTTGATTACAATATTAAGCCACTTTTATTCGTGTGATCTTCAAATACAACAAACGCATTGAAGGCTGTGGATACCGCAACAATTAAGTAACTAGAAACTAGATCTTCCTCTGCTCATCAATTTTCGTGGTTTTTCTTGATATGGGATTTAAGTGTATTAGTATCAAGAATTGAATTCTTGTTTAAATATTAGGAATTTTAATTTCTGCTACATGACCTTTTTTTTTTAATTGTATTCATAACCTATGCTACATTGTAATTATGGTATTTGTATGTAAAACTGTACCTTCGGATTGTTCGTCCTTAGATATCCGCACTTCCGCACATTCTTCTCTGCATTTTGTATAAGTAAAAAATCTATTTTTATTGCCACCACATCCACTCCAATGAAATTTCTTACATTGACCATCTTCTGCATCATAATATACCATAACTGTATCGTCACCACTACAATTACCGCGGTCAGGTTTCAGTAAGCACTTGTTATCTACGAGAGAATTTAAAATAAATGAAATTTGAAAACGATTAATCACTATTCAATCTATATTACTAAAATCTCTGTCTGTCTGTCCGGCGCAATTGTTGTGATTTGTGAAAATAGAAATAATTTCAACAATGTCGCTACGGGAATCGAACCTGCAACACTCTGGTGCAAAGTTAGACGTCTTATCCATTAGGCCACGGGAACTATTCTATATTCTATTCTGTATAAAAAATATGTCATAGACGCACTCGCTGGTTCTAAAAGCAGTCGTGGATTGGGAGAATCCAATTTTATCGGTTGATTGTGAGAAAGCAGTCGCACGTTGGAAGAATCCACTTTTCCCGGGTTGCTAGTTTATTACAATATTGTATTTCAGAATAACTACTTAGAAGTCTTCGTCGGTAAAGCTGATCTTATTTTTTTATTATTTTGATAATGAACTGTTCTAAATTTATTAAATCATTTTATTACCAAACAAAGAAAATTTTCCTTTTCTTATTTTTTTTAAACAATGGCAGTAAGAAAAGTAGCTATGAAGAAGTTTGTAAAAAAGACAGAAATATTCATGCAATAATAAAGTTTCAAATAAAAATTAATTTAAAATCTTTCATGGTCAAAGTTAACATTAAATCATTAAAGATCAATTTTATTTAATAAATGTAAAAAGCAGATAAATAGCCTTGTTAAAGGAAAGAAGGGTGGACTAATGGACTCCACCATTTTCTATTAGTGTAAAGATCTGTTGACAATGTTATATAGTCTTTGAGAAAAAAACGAATAGGAAGTTAGGATATCTTGCAGGACTATGTTTTCTTCCTTTTTTTTTTCAGAGCACTGATTTCTTAGTGATATTAATGTAATGTAATGTGGTGAGTGTGAGTGGCAGGGAAGCCGAGCACGGCGACCGTTGGTATATTGTGCTGACCAACGGGAATAAGGACTAACTGAGAGAAAAACTGAGAAAGAATGGTGGGAGAAGTGTAAGGGAAACGGGAGAACCCCGAGAAAACCTGCCCAGCGCGGATCGTCCACCATTACGAAACCCACATGAGAACCGAAACTCGGTACTCAAATGTATAAGGGGCGTTCAAAAAGAAACGAGCCGGAGTGTGTAATGGGCAAACCGTTGACAGAAGGATAATATCGTTGCATGTGTAACCAAGATTGGTTCCAACACGAGTGAGTGCGAAGTTCAACACGGGTGCAAGTCACGTGACTAAAAGCTAGCAGAAGCATGCGCCAATCGTCCAACGAGGTCATTCACGTTATAAGCAGTGAAACAGTGCAATGGAGGCGTCTAAAGAAGAGCAAAGAGGTGTTGTTCGTTTTCTGACAGCAGAAGGTGTAGGGGGAACGGACATTCATCGAAGAATGTCACAAGTGTACGGTGAACACTGCATGTCCCTTCACTGCATAGGCTTCACTGCTTAGGCTTCACTGCATAGGCTTCACTGCATAGGCTTCACTGCATAGGCTTCACATAGGCTTCACTGCTTAGGCTTCACTGCTTAGGCTTCACTGCTTAGGCTTCACTGCATGTCGGACGACGACGTTGTGAACTGGTTTTTTTGAAATTCACAACGCAGCCCCGGGAATTTTACGAGACAGCCATTCATCGTCTTGTATCGCAGTGGGACAAGTGCCTCAACAGCCAGGGCCAATACTTCTGACATACCTGTACTGGTTTCTGTTCCTCGGCTTCCGGCTCGTTTTTTTTGAACGCCCCTCATAAGAGGCCAATGTGTTAGTGAAAACTCCAACCGCGCGGCCCAAAGTTAACATAAATCTTTAAAGATCAATATAATGTAACTAGCAGCAAAGCCTGTCGGACGACAGGCATATAAAAATCTGAAATATCATTTTATTATCAACTATCAACTACAAAGTAAATATCTCCTTATAAACTACATTTTTGTAAAAACAGCATCAGATCCTTCTGTCAGATGTCCTTGATGTATTCGGCCAAGAATTTTGATTTTGACGTCGCAAGCACAACGCGCTCGAGATATAGCAACATATAACTGTCCATGACTAAAAACAGGCTCTGATAAATAAATACCAACTATATCTAAGTTTATCCTTGTAAATAAATTTTACTAAAAGTAAGAATGGAAGAATTATTATTTTTGACCCACAACGCCGAAAGGCATTTAAAACTCACCTTTGTAATCTAAATAGTGCGCTAACTTGTGAACGAAGCTTCTACGGCAAAAATGATTTTGAGTTTCGAAATCAGCGTAAAAAACGGAGTAAGTATGCCAAATTTCATTAAAATGGAGCAGTGGTAAAAAAATTATTTGGTTTTGAACGTATGTTTTGTTAGAATTTCAGTTGTCTAGATCAGTTCCCAGGGATAAAATTTGATGGAAACGACATGGAATGACAAAATAAACAAATATTTAATTTCAATATCTAATTTGAATACCCTTGATTCAATGATACAATTGGGAACCTTGGATCTATCTTAATAGCTCAATTATATCGAGTTACGGACAGACAGACAGACAGACGAATTTAGCAATTATATAAG
Source organism: Thereuonema tuberculata (assembly GCA_023159025.1). NCBI lineage: Eukaryota > Metazoa > Arthropoda > Chilopoda > Scutigeromorpha > Scutigeridae > Thereuonema > Thereuonema tuberculata. The sequence goes on from JAFIDM010000002.1 coordinate 884,526, forward strand.
TTGATGATGCATATAAAAAGCCGAATAAATAACATTGTTTAAGGAATGAAGAGTGGACTACTGGACATTTTCTATTAATGTAATGATCTGTTACACTACAATGATACATAGTCGTTGAGAAATATACGAATGGGAAGTTAGGATATCTTGCTGGACTATATTTTTCTTCCTTTTTTTCATAGCACTGATTTCTTACTGACATTAAGCATCAAAAGTGAAAACAGTCTTTCAAAAACTTGAAACAAATCATTAAAGAAATTGGGTTGATTTCATTTTCAGGACATTTATTAAAAGGACATGTTGTTGTTTCTTGAAATGCTAATTAAAACATGTAATTTTTAGGGTTTAAATACTAAAACTACAGTTGTTAAATTGTACAATTGCTGGAAAATTTTTCTTGTCCTGCTTTTCAAATTCGTAAATTGCTTAAATGAGAACTTTATTTTTTAATGTTCATTTAATAATTCTTTATTTCAGTAAAAATTATAAATAAATTTATTGAGTTGCATTTTAAAGATTCAATGTTTGAATTTTGCAATGATAATTTAAAATATTTTCACATTGAAAATTCATATTTCTACATTATATGAAGATTGTTAAAAATCCGTATAAACTCTACTAGAACCGCAGCCTATTTTTCGAACCCTAACAAGGACCACACTCAGCCGGGAGTGAAAATAATTAATGGAGGCAACAAAAAAGTGAAAGAAAGGACTTATATCGACCGTAAAATTCAATCCTAGTTTCCGACATATCAGATATAAGTAGACTGCGTCTACATCACTCGGCTATATCTGAACGGCTAACATTTCTATTAAACAATTAACGTTTCTATTAATTAACATTTTCTGTTGAAATACTACAGAAATCCAGTAGTTGTATTGTGGCTTAGTGGATGGGATTGGAGTGGGACATGGAGTGCGAGGCTAAATGTCCGAGCGAGTTGGACTTTGGACACTGGGGGACAGAGAAAAGAGAGACTCCATCTTTTTTGTGTGCGTGGAGACGGCTTGCGAGAAAGAAGTGTGTTTTTGAGTTCGATACTCAGAAACTATCCGATTCTTTATCTGTGGAGCTCGATGCTCAGATCAGCTACAACGCAGTGAAACCTGTTACAATCTGGACCCCAAAGAGCCTTCTATCTACACACTAAGTAAGTGTCCTTTCGATCCTATTCTATTGAGCCACAACTAAGGGGAAATTTTGTTATTGCATTAATTAATTTCTTTTAATCGATTCGCGGGCGTTGCACGTCAGAGACGTCAATCCGCTCCATTCATTTAGTGGTCCGTCGATGGTGGATTCCTTGAATCCTTGACTTATCTATGCAGTTCTAATCTAACTTACTATTTCGTTATTAGTCAGCTGTGTCGAAGGTGGCCTATTGCGGCAGACATTTGGAATTCTTGACCCTAACGTCAGTGACATTAGAATTCGTTTTCAACCGTGCGTTAGGCTTAATTTATTTCTCGCTTATTTACAGTCTAATTAGCTATTGAATATTTTTTTTTTGTGCGACAACTATTGTTGTTTTGATCTCTATTTCCTTTCAATTATCAAAATTATGGCGGAGTTAGATGCTCAGCTTAAGGTGCTTGTTTCACTTCGTGAGCACGGTTTTAGATCCTTACAGATTTTGTATGATTTGTCTAAGGAGGTACAGGATGACAGGTCGAGAGTGGAACATTTTCGTGCTAGATACAAGCATCTTGAGAAAATTAGAACGGAATACTATGAAGTTCACGAAAGGTTGACTGAAGTATCTTTAAAAATAAATCCTAAAGAACAGGTATCGAATCAACAGCTGTCGTCATTCGATGAATTGTATTACGAAATTATTAGTGTAGCTAGAGAGCTTGATAGCGGCGCTGATATGTCCCAGCCAATGGGTACAGAGGATAAAGATGTAAGGCTGAGGCTTCCCAAGCTGGACCTGCCTAAGTTCGATGGTAACATTCAAAACTGGCAAACGTTTTATGATACCTACATGTCTCTGGTGCATCAAAATAGCAGGATCTCGCCTATTGAAAAATTTCATTATTTGATTTCATGCGTTTCAGGACCTGCCTTAGCAATCGTTAAGGGGATTCCGTTGACAGCTACTAACTATCCTATAGTGTTTAAAGCTTTAACGGATCGCTATCAGAATCCCCGAATTCTCGCAACTTCTTATTTGGATAGAATCGTTAAACTTCAGCCTATGACAGGGTCTTCACTTGAAGGGTTAGGAAAATTGGTCAACACCGTTAGTGAATGTGTAAATGCACTAAAGGCACTTGATATTGGTGACCTGGGAGATTTTGCTTTGTTTTATCTCACTACACGAGTGCTAGATAGTGATACACGTAAGCGTTTTGAAGCACAACATGACCAACTCCGTATCCCGTCCTTCGGGGATTTGATAAGATTTTTACAGGATTACGTGAAAGTACTAGAAATAGCGGAGCCCAGAGTCCTTAAGACTGAGAAATTTGGATCCACTGTCGCGAAGAGCGCATTCGGGCTTGTAAATAAGAAATCATTTAATTAATATATTAACGTGTGTCATATTAAAATTTAAAAATGGTTCAAGAACACACTTAAAAATAAAGATATTTACAATAAAAACATTGCCCGGGATTTTATTAAGTATCATGTTTTTATTGTAAATATCTTTATTTTTAAGTGTGTTCTTGAACCATTTTTAAAATATAAAATAAGAAATCAAACACATCGAATGTGAAGAGATCGTTTGTAGTGGCTAAAGGAACTGAGAAGGCATCAATATGCCCTTGCTGTAACATGTCGCACAGTATTTGTAAGTGCCCCAAGCTTCATGGCTTAGATGTCGCACGCAGAGTCGACTTGGTAAAAACTCTTAGGCTTTGTACTAATTGTTTACGAGTGGGTCATGTGGGCGCCGACTGTTCATCCAAGATAAATTGTTACAAATGTGGAGAACGTCACAACACACTCCTCCATTCAAATCCTATGCAGAGTGAGAGTGGAAGTGTTGTTGAGAACGCTTCTAAAAATCATGCTAATATAAGTATTCAGGTAAGCGGAGTGGCAGCGGAGAGCAAGCGTGCTCTGGTATTGCTTGGTACAGCCGTGGTGCGAGTGATCGACTCGCGAGGTAAACCTCAATGTGTACGAGCTCTTATAGATAGTTGCGCTCAGGATTCATTCATTACTACATCATGTATCAAGCGTCTAGGTCTGTCGATACAAAGATGTAATGTAGCCGTAGCTGGTCTTGGTCAAAATAATCTTAAGACAATAAGGGGCATTACTTCATGCTCTGTGATGACATGCTTTTCCGAGAGCCCACGCTATGACTTGCAACCTATAGTAATGAATAAAATTACGGGATCATTGCCTACTATGCAACTGCCGCTGTCTGTGCGTCAGTACTTCAAGCATTTGATACTGGCTGATAATCAGTTCGATATACCCTCTAACATAGATCTGCTAATCGGAGCTGAAGTGTTCCACGAGATTTATGATGGTCAACGCCTTTCACCCGGTCCAGGTCTTCCCACTGCCCTGCACAGTGTATTTGGTTGGGTTATCACTGGCAAATTGGAACCTCACTGTTCAACACAGGAAGTTTCGGCTCTTGTTGCCTCTACACGTACTCTTGAGGATGCAGTCAAGAGATTTTGGGAGATTGAAGAACCAGCGAAGGTTGAAATTGCAAGCGACGAAGATGAATTATCCGAACAGTTATATCAAAAATATACTTACCGTGAACCTAATGGAAGATACGTAGTACCGCTCTTACTGAAAGAGGAAGTGCCATGCTTAGGTGATTCGTACGGTACGAGTTTAACTCGTTTCCTCAATCTTGAAAAACGTCTCAACCGAGATAGCCAACTCAGGGCTGACTACGTAAAGTTTATGCGAGAATATGAAGCTTTGGGTCACATGGAACCTGTCTTGGAAAAGAATCAAAATAAACGGTATGTTTTACCTCATCACTGCGTGATCCGACCGGACAGTTCCACAACAAAATTGCGGGTAGTTTTTGACGCTAGCTGTAAAACAAACATGGATGTTTCTTTAAATGATCTAGTGTATACAGGTCCAAATCTTCAGTCAAACATTGTTGAGTTAGTAACAAAGTTTCGTTTGCATAAGATTGTGTTCACCGCTGACATATGTAAGATGTACAGGCAAATAATGATCCGCCCTGAAGATAGGGCATTTCAACATGTGCTTTGGCGTGAATCGGCAGAAGCGCCCCTCGCTGAATATGAACTCAATGCTGTGACGTATGGTGTATGTAGTTCACCGTATCTGGCTATGCGGACTCTGCGTCGTCTAGCTGCAGATAAGGGAGTAAATCACCAGCGAGCTGCCGACGTACTATTTACTGATATATACATGGACGATGTCTTGACTGGAGCTGAGTCCCTGCAGTCTGCAATAGATTTAAAATCCGAACTGGTGGAATTATTGGCTTTGGGTCAGTTTGAACTTCGCAAGTGGAGCAGCAATGATCCTCGATTTCTAGAGCAGTTGCCTTCAGAAATTTGCCAAATGCCTAGATCTATTTCGGAAGGGAAGGATAATGGTATGCTGAAAATTTTAGATGTACAGTGGGAACCTCACGGAGATTTCTTCACCTATAAGGTGTCACATACCGATGTGGGACTAACGAAGCGTTCAATCTTGTCAAAGATTGCGCGTATTTTTGATCCACTGGGTTGAATTACACCTGTAGTTCTGTCTGCTAAACTTATTTTGCAAGATCTATGGCAGTTAGGAATGACGTGGGATGAAGAGATTCCTACCAATGTTGCTAAGAGTTGGACAGAATTGGCTAATGAACTCAGTTTATTGAAACAGATCCGCTTGCCTAGATTGATCTTACCTTTGGGTGCGGTGAAGGCGCAACTAATTTGTTTCTGTGATGGTTCTTCAAAGGGTTATGATTGTTGTATCTATCTTAGGGTAGAGACACCCACTGACATATTTACTCATGAAGCGAATACTTTGATCAGAACGCCTACTGGGTTTAGCAGAGATAATTGAAAATATAATATGCCCAACGCTTATGAAAATTTAAAACAAAAATTTTAATTTTGAAACACATTCAAAATTATCAATACAATATTCTATGAGTTTTACTTTACTCCGAACAATCTTGAATAACAGTTAGATATTACATATATATATACTTCAACTCATAAATGCTAACATTAATATCAAAACATAATTCGCAATAATCAAGGCCCATATGCTTTACTAGAAATATACACTATCCTTTAAGATCTCTTTCTTAGCTAAACTAAACTCTTTTTCAATACAATGTACTATATTATACTTCTATACAATATTACTATTAATACATTCTTCACTTATTTTTAAACTAGAGTTCTTAAACTAATAAATGGCTTCTCATCTATGTGAGTTTTACTAACAAATTATTTTCACATAATCAATATCTCATTTTCATTTATATGTTACATGCATCTTAAATTATGCATTACTATTACTCATATTCATCTATTGTATAAACTTCATAATCTCACTATTTATAATGGACTTTTATCACCTATGTGAATATTTCTAAATAATACGTATTGTATAACTTCAACAATACAATTTTACTAATAATTGCTTATTTATTATTTTCTCCAAAACTCAAAACAATAATCAACTTCCGTGATTATTTTTTTTAAATCACTGATTAGTTACGTTTCCTACTGTTGAACTCTTCCAATTCCTTAATTCCAAAAATATAAATCATAATTGTACTTACAGGAAGATGTCTTCATTCGTTCTCACCTAGTGATGGTTCGATGATATCTTCTTATCACTTAAGCACAGACACACACAACTTCAATTATTTGAAGCTTTTACTTAATTTACTTATTTCACTTTAACGATAATTTATGAACTATATTTTCACTATTATTTTACGTAGCACAAACACTTTTGGTTAGAGTTGTCTTCGTTTTACTTTTCTTCCTTCCGTCTTCTAGTTGTTTTGCACTTTTATTATCGTTGACTTCTAAAGGACAGCTTTCGCTTCTTCCTAAACGGTATCCCGGTATAGGTACGAGGTTTTCCGTTCTTCTTTCGTAATATTATTGAATAGCAAATCTTCCTTTCTTGAATACTCCGTTGAAGTCGGCTTAGGTTTTAGGAATCGCTTCTTCCTTACTGTTCGTTATTCGCACTTGGAATATTTTTCTTCTCCTTAATATATTTAATAATATTACTCAATGTCCAAATTAATTTCAGCTACTTGATTGCGGCTTGCAATTAGCAACTATAAGTAATAACAGTTCTTCACCTACTATTCTTAATGGATCAGTCCTGCTTGATCACTGTAATTAATTTTCTTCCTACGATATCCTTTATCGCTCGAAATTCTCTATTTAGCTTTAATTTAATCTTCTTACGAATTATTTATTTCTATAGTCCACAGCTACTTGTATTCCTTGGAATTAGTTGACTTGAATATTCATATGAACTTGCCTTCGAAGTTCACCTTCTTCATAGTGGCATCTCCTGACTACTAACACGTTAATTTTAAACGCATTAAATTTAATTTTATTGAATCGCCTCGATTCAACTGGATTAGAATATTCATACTATTCTTACTGCTTCTTTTAGCATAATATAATTTCCAGAGTTTTTGACTTACTCTGAGTTTTATCTGTGGCTGCCGGTTCCATTTAATCTCGGGTTTGATTAGCTTCGTCCGCTAACCTATTCATATTACCCGCTCAGCTCGACTTCACGGGTTCAACCTTCCCGTTCCAATTCACAGTCACTTCTGTCACGTCTCACACCTTACTGTCATGTGATCAATCTCACAACGTCACAACTTCATTTACATAATTTGTAATGAACTATAATTTAAATTATTTATATTAAATAATACATTACTAATTAAATTTCTTTTCAAGCACCAAAAAAATATTAATTAAATTTTCACTTCAACTAATTTAAATTTTATTATCGGTGAATATTAAAATTTAATATTCTTATCAACTCACTTGGTCATAGGTAAATCGAGAGTAGCTCCACTAAAACCTTTAACAGTCAATCGTCCTGAATTGTGTGGGGCAGTCTTGTTGTCTCGCGTTCTTAATTATATTTAAGCCTTACTTAAATGAGAACGTTCTTGCATTCACTGACAGTTCTACGGTTCTCGCGTGGATAAGAACGCCGCCACACAAACTTAAAATATTTGTGGCTAATCGAGTTGTGGAAATTACGGACAATGCAAAGCAGGATTGCTGGAAACACATTTCTACTAGTGATAACCCTGCAGATTCCAGCAGTCGAGGTTTAAAGTGTTCAGAGCTCGTCTCTCATCCGTTATGGTGGGCAGGGTCCGCCTGGCTAAGACGCCCTGCAGATAAATGGCCGTCGCAACTGCCGTCGTCGTCGTTCACTTTGGACGATCTTTCTGAACACAAATCAAACACGCTCGTGTGCGCGGAATCATCAACAGAAGACTTTCTATCACTGATGCCTAGATTCTCATCATTGTCTCGTGTCCAACGAATTCTGGCCTGGTGTTTGCGTTTTGTTGACAATTGAGGCATTCTGTTAATCTTAGAACAAAAACTGTGTTGTCTACTATGGAGCTCGAACGGTCAATGCTTCTCATTGTAAAACTGGTACAAACAACTGTTTTTAAGGATCAGCTACATCGGATTCAAAATAACCGACCATGCAATCGGGTTATTCAAAAACTCTCGCCTTTCATAGATGCAGGGGGTCTGTTGCGAGTGGGGGGACGCATTCGAAATGCCAAACTTTCATTTTCTGTGCTTCACACATTGCTCTTACCAAAACAATCCCACTTATCAGTATTAATCGTTGATCATTACCACAAACTGTACTTTCACTGCGGCCCACGGATCCTCCAGTCCCTAATACAGAGACAATTTTGGATTCTAGGGATTCGGAACCTAATCCGTTCCAGATTGGCCAGATGCATAACTTGCTTTAAAACAAAACCTTCACCGTTGGAGCCTATGATGGGGGATTTGCCTGTTTCAAGATTGGAGCAGGGTAGATGTTTCCGAAATGTTGGTGTTGATTTCGGTGGTCCTTTCATTGTCAAGGAGAGTCGTAGAAGAGGTGCTAGAACTTACAAGGTCTCTTTGTTTGCCTATCCGTTAAGGCTGTTCACCTCGAGACAGTAACAGATTTGACAACTAGCGCATTTCTTGCTGCACTCGATAGATTTGTTGCTCGCCGTGGTTTATGTAAACAGATAGTCTCCGACCGTGGAACTAACTTCGTAGGAGCAGCAAGACATTTGAATGATGTATTCAAAATGTTAAACGACAACCAGGCAGATGTAATGTCTGGATTGACTCAGAGGGGTATAACTTGGTCTTTTCAACCTCCTGGTTCTCCTCACTTCGGAGGAATATACGAAAGTGGTATTAAATCTGTTAAGTATCACTTGAAGAGAGTAGTAGGGTTACAAGTATTAACGTTCGAAGAGTTATCAACTGTCTTCACAAAAATTGAGGCAATGCTCAACTCTCGACCTCTTTGTGTACTTTCCTCTGACCCTAATGAGAGAGATGTATTGACCCCAGGTCATTTTCTCACGGGTGGTCCTTTAATCGCGATCCCTGAACCTTTGCTTAAGGATTGTTCCCATTTGCATACAAGATGGCAAATGTTACAAAAAATTACGCAATGCTTTTGGCGCATTTGGCACCGCGATTACCTACACACATTACAGCAAAGAAATAAGTGGTTTATTTCTCAACCTAATATCCAAGAAAACGACTTGGTATTAGTAGTCGACCCTAATCTTCCTCCATTGAAGTGGAAATTAGGGCGTGTGGAACAAGTACATTTAGGCCAGGATAAGGTAGCAAGGGTGATCACCCTACGCACCGCTCATGGTCTTATTCGAACACCAGTAGTAAAGATTTGTCCTCTTCCTAATGCCTAAAATTTCCTTTTAATTTTCTTTCCTTATTTTGTTTCCGGTTCTTTGGTTCTGTTTTAATCCACCTTCTCACGTTGAGTAGGTTTTACTTACAGCTGTATATATCTATATATATGTTTATTTACTTGTGAAATCCCAGGTTGATTTCAAGTGGGGGGAAATGTTTTGGATTAGTTGGAGTGGGACATGGAGTGCGAGGCTAAATGTCCGAGCGAGTTGGACTTTGGACACTGGGGGACAGAGAGAAGAGAGACTCCATCTTTTTTGTGTGTGTGGAGACGGCTTGCGAGAAAGAAGTGTGTTTTTGAGTTCGATACTCAGAAACTATCCGATTCTTTATCTGTGGAGCTCGATGTTCAGATCAGCTACAACGCAGTGAAACCTGCTACAATCTGGACCCCAAAGAGCCATCTATCTACACACTAAGTAAGTGTCCTTTCGATCCTATTCTATTGAGCCACAACTAAGGGGAAATTTTGTTATTGCATTAATTAATTTCTTTTAATCGATTCGCGGGCGTTGCACGTCAGAGACGTCAATCCGCTCCATTCAAGTTGTGTTCCTTAAGTTTTAGATGTTCTCGCTTTGTTATTAGGAAAGTGTTTCGTCCCACTTGTTATAGAAAGAGTTACATAAGTCATAAATACTATTTTTTTGGCATAAATGTCTTTTTGTTAAAATAATAAATAGAATGTGATGGGATTGAAATTAGGCGTTTTTTGAAATTACGTAATTTTTTAGTAAGAACTTGATTATTATAATCTCTTAAATCTTTTCAAATTTTCCTTTTTTCGCTATCATTCGCAATATAAAAATGTTGAGTTTTGTGCTTTGTTTAAATTTTCCTTTGATATGTATCCGAATATATTTGTATATTTGAAATAGGCTCAAAAAACAAAAAAGATTTATCTGTAAATTACCTTTTGGCGTGTCTTCTACGGAACTTCTAAAGCCTACTGGACTGTGAGGATTTTCACCTACACAAAATATAGAAATGAAAATGCTGAAATATGTGAATATTTAGACGCTTTTTCTCAGTTTAATTTCCTGTTCAAAATTAGAAAGAACTAACTATACATTACGTGAGGATTTTCATTTAAGAATTATTTTTACACAATAATCAGACTAAAACTATTTCGTGATTGTATGAAATTTTCCAAAATAGTATTTTTCAATTTTATAAGGCATTAAAAAATTGAAAAATATTAAGTATTTAAAAATATTTTAATATTTAATAAATAAAGTACATTAGACTTCATAGAATACTCCTTCATTTTATTCTATGAAGTCTAATGTACTTTATTTATTGAATATTAAGAAGAAATGAAGAAGAATATTGAAGAATATTTTAATATTAAAATTATTAAATTAAATGTTGAAATTTCAAAAACTCTAAAAGCTTTAATTGCTTACCTGTTAGGCCGACATTTTTGGGAAGTATATTTTTTATAATATTGTCAAATCCTCTATCAAAATCTCGTTCTAGGAAGAAAAAAGAATGTTTCAGGTATTACCTTATTTACAGAATTCATCTAGAAAATATTGAAACTTCTCCTACGTAGTCGGTTTGATGTAAGGATTTAATATAAAGCGAGATATGACTTCACTATGAAATTTTAAAGATATTCTGCAATATCTATAATCGCAGCAAAAAGAAAAGTTATATTAAAACTGGAAAAACAAAAAATTAAAATATATTTATAGCAAACGAAGCAAGGTTGTAAATTAGATATAACGCTAAAATAGTGAAGAGCAATGGACTCCACCAATTCTGATTTGGATAAAAAAAATTGGTTTTCTAATCGAAGAATGTAAGAAGAACCTGTAGTTTAAACAGGATATGTGCATTAGTAGGGTATGTAATAAATTTTGAGAAAATCTAAAAAGTTCTATGATTCCCCTCACACAAGAAGGCTTCTTATCGTATTTAACTTATGATAGAACTTATGATAACTATCATAATTTCTTCTTCGGAAAAGCAAAAATATTCTACATATCCTATTATAAACCATGTTTACTTCAATACGACATCATATTAACCATAAGCGATATTTCCGTTTTATGTAAAGTTTGAAAATGGAGCCTGAAGAAGCAAAGGAAGATATCTGTGAAATATCGCTTTTTAGTAATACGATATTTTATTGAAATAAACACGATTTTTCATTATTTCTTTAATCGTTATTCTTTTGTTAATTCAATGTGTTTTATTCAATTTATTGCTCTACTAAATATCATGTAAGCCGTATAATTAAGTTTTGTGTCAACTATCAATGTTTACACTTTTGATACAATTCACTTATTTAAGTGAAGAAAACATTCCCCAATGTGAAATTTGGAATAAGCAATTTTCTTAAGATTCCAAATCTTCCTTGCTAAATAACGCGTAATTGCTTTTTTATTTTTATAAAAATATAATATTAAGACAGCTTATGCATTCTAACTATACTTAACGAATAAATTATATATTATTTACCGTTCATGTTAACACCACCAGTTAGTGCATTGCTAAAGGCATTCTCAATTTCCTTATTAAATTTTGTTTCTGTAAAAAAGTAATAATAATAATGTGACAAAATTCAGAAATATACACTTGAAATAAAACCAACTTCATAGTTCAGGATATTGAATGGAAAATTTAAATATAAATGTAAATATAAATTGAATGAAAAAAAATAGTGCGAAATTATTATAATCGATAATCAAACCAGAAAGGCAATTTGGTTAAATTTGTGCCGAATTCATTTCTTGTTTCATTTAATTTAAAATAGATAATATATTTAATAAATGTCATTTGCAAATATTGGCTTTTGTCTTTTTAATGACGGGATCCAAATAAAATCTATGATGAGAAGAATTCCTTTTAAAATGAAAAGAAGTTGAACGTGCCCGATGGTTCAACAAATAAGTAAACAAACGAAGGCAGAAAGTTACAAGATAAAATTCAGTCTCTTCCCGGTGA
>JAFIDM010000002.1:906872-932594 GCA_023159025.1 Thereuonema tuberculata
TATTAAAAGAAGTAATATAGTAAATTGTCGAAATGCTTACCTAAAACGAAGAAGATTGAATATGAAATTAAGAAGAACTTCATATTTAAAAATATGAAGATGGTAAGTTTTGTCTTCAATTAAAATTAAAGAACTTTAATTCAAAATCTAAGATACGTTATTCATGTTTATTATTCGTGCCAACAGCAACAGAAATGAAATTTTCTTCCAACAGAAAGATCAATCGAACACATCCGGTTGGGTTTTTTTAAATTATAAGCATTTCATATTGTTAATTGTTCAAGGTAATTCTTTTGAATCTGAGAAACTCAAGTCGAAACTTAAAACTTACTGAAACGTTAAACCAACTGCGATTTTCTGAATGTTGTTTCTTAAGGTAACGAATGTATTTCAACCATTGATTTAACTAATGAGATTATATTTTTTTTTTACTATAAAAGTAGAATGTTTTAAAGTGAAAATGAAGTGATTTCTATAAGATTGCAAGAAAGAATTGTCTTTACAAAGTAATAAAGAAAAATATGTGTTAAAAACTTATTTTTGGTCTTTACTTCGAGTTATTTTTTTAAACAAAAGTCAATAATTCCTTTGACCAGAATTTAACTCTAGCTAGTTTCAAGCAGAAATCCTCTTCGAAATTAAAATGGTTAGTTGTATCATCATTATTTCAAAATATTCAAATTAAATTATTTGAAATATTCAAATTAAATGATATTGTAAATATTTGGATTCTTATTTCACTTAATAAAATTTTTATGTTTATTGTGTAACTGTTTATCTGAAATCTAAGATTCCAGTAACATTCCTTGTAAATTCTGTTGAAGTTCAATTCTGTTGGATTGTAATACTTTTTTAATTAATACTTTTTTTCACACTTTATGCACATTAGAATTTCTTTCCTATTATTTTTGCAAAATATTGAATGAACTGATAAAATTTTCCAGCATTAGATAAAAACTAAATTTGTTGTTTAGATTTCCGAAACGTTATATTTCATAATGTATTTAACTTTTTGTGCGTATTACTTAAGTCATTGATAAATATATATGTTGTTGGTTAAAGCATCAGACTTCATCAACGCCTAAACTGCCATATCTCATGCGATCACCAGGTGAACGTTGCGAAGTTAAGATCTGAATGATATAATGACGCTCGACCTCCTTTAGCACTCAGTTAAGAAACCAGGAACTATTTGATAGAACGCTGCATAATCTGTGGTACTCGTTTTCAGTAGAAATAGTCAAGCAACCGCCTCCTCCAGCCACACAGTATCATGTCCGTGTCTTACATATAATTTTTATGTTGTGAACATATATTAGTCTCAATTCTCGTCTTTTTATTTTTATCAAGCAGACCAAAGCAATACATTAGAAATGATAGGAATGAATCTGGCTTACCCATCCTACAGATCTTCAATATTCACCATAATAAACAATGAAGAATCTTCTAGTTATATTAATTAAGAATTTTGTTTTACCAGGCTGCCATTGCGAAATTATTTTTTTCAAGCTTTTACAAAATGTCAATAATATTCACAATTGAATTCAGGTAAATTTCAGAAAATTCAGAATAGCCATCTGTCAATTTACAAAGAAAATAATCTATTAACTATTATTAAAGCAAATAGTTTTAATGTTAACTTAAAATTTAACCACAACATTATTGTTTAAATTTTATCTAAAACTCATTGTTTTTAAAATCATCATTTAACTTTTATGAAAATAATAATAATCAATTCTTAATTGACAAAAAGCTGAGAAATTTTTTAGTTAATAATAATCATTATCTTCAGAAATGTTTATTCTTTCTGAAGATTTACCAAAATTGATAATTGTTATCTTTGTTTAAAAAAAAAAGTTAAATCAATTAGAGTCTGCTTAGAGAAAAAAAAATTATCTGCCAAATCTCTGGCCAAAAAATAAGTCTCTAATTTCAGCTAGGAATTAGATGAAAGAAAATTAAAAAAGTTTTATTATTAATTACAAAAAAATTATTCTTTAAAACCTGATTTGCTAGCTTTATAAGCATCTACTTGGCATTCTTCACCAATTAGGATTCATACCAGTGATACTAGTACAATTTAAATCGGAGTAATAGAAAACTACTTTGAAACTCTACATTAAAAGAAGTCTTAAAAAAAGTGATTATTATTTACATAAATGTTTTCTTTTTATTAGATTTTGAAATAAAATATACAGCCATATAATCTTCGATGGTATCATAATATATCACCAGAGTATACTAACGATGGGAAGAAAGATTTTACAATGTTTCTAAAATTTAATAAAGAATTAATTTGGGACAAATATCTAAAACTTATTTCATTTTTTAAGTTGAGAGACTACAATAAACAGTGATTCTTCTCTAAATACCAATCTTCCTGTTGTAATCATGTCTGTTAGATATCTAGATGTTATTTCTTATATCTTGCAGATTATTGTTTGGTGATACTGATGAAGCAGCTTGCAACATTGAAAAAGCTAAAGAATAACTGATAAATTTTAATAAGAAAATACTACGTGGATTGCATTATCCATTTCAACAAATATTGGAATCTGATATGGCTATGTTGGTTAGAATATAATAATCATTTTTATTCCAATAACACAAATATTTCAGTACGATAAAATCTCAACCCAATATCCAAAGCTGTAATTTAATTTTACATTTCACATCTTTGGTGATATAATCTTAAAACAGTCGCTGAAAAAGCCAAAACACTAGCATAAAAATAATTTAAAACGCATAAAAGTAATTTAAAACGCATAAAAGTAATTTAAAACGCCAGACGCCGTTTCATCCCGTACTATGGGACATTATCAATGAAAGTCTCATTGATAATGTCCGGTAGCACGGGACAAAACAGCGTCTGACTGATTTCAATGTTGATACCCTTAACTATCTCCGAATTTGCCATTTACTTTCTTAATTAGATTAGCCCTAGAGTTAAATTATAGATCTTCATTACGAAGATAATGAAGCTGCGTTTATAGCATACTTCTCATTTTCAGTATAGGATTTTTCTCTTAGGAGCTGATATCTCTTTTTCTATTTCCCAATCGATAATCTCAGCTTTATTTTCAGTCTATTTCAGTTTTTTTTGTATTATGAATTTCTGAATGTCTGATTTTTTTTTGTTATGAAGCTCTCTGGATTTTTTTTAACGTTTTAAAATAAGAAAAATAATGATACTGAAAAAAGAAGAAAAGAAAAGGTTTAAATATAACCAAGTTCCAATTTTTCGAATCATATAACAACTTATACATCGACTAGGTTTTATTTATAAGAATTGAATTACGTTTTAATGTACTTATATTTAATCTTGTTGTGAACTTTTACCTACTTTAGACTTCATGAAGTTGATATATATTTATTGAGAACTAGGAATATTGATACTCATGAAGCAAATAAATTTTTTAAATTTTATTTAAATCGAAATAATTATGTTTTGTCGTTTCTTTTGAAACTGCTTTTCTATCATTGCAGTACGATATTAATTATCCTGAAGCATTTTAAGAAATGAAAATGTTGAAATATTGTATAGGAATTAAAAATATCATTTCATTCTAAGAAAAAAATCAATTTGCACTATATAGATCCTTTTTTGAGGGATTTCCTCATTCCTGGATGAGATATCTCGATATTTCGGCCCGGTGCCTCGGGACTTCTTCGGGAGATGTATAAATATTAATTACATAAAGGTGTGCGCACAACTAACAACTTCTGTGATTAGTTTCTGAGGTTACTGATGGTTGTTTACTCCAGCAACTCGTGACTGCCCTGTGAGAAGGAGAAGAGATGGGAGAGGACAGCGGATTCAATCGCCACTGGTCACGCACCCTCCCCAACGCAATTAAGAAATTATCCCCAAGGACTCTTCCCTTATTTTTTCCCCTGTCTCCCGAAGAAGGTCCGAGGCACCGGGCCGAAATATCGAGATAATATCTCATCCCGGAGTGAGGAAATCCCTCAAAAAAGGACCTATATAGTATCGTGTCTCACTCCTCCTTCGGGATCAAACAATTGGCACTCTATCCAATGATTTCTGCTAAATATAGTAAATAAACATTTTGTGGACGATCCCTTTCTGATGTATCTTCACATTTTCTTTGTGATATCTGTAGTCGCTGAATTAATTTCTTGCACTGTTACGGTCTTTTTAATTTTCCTTATTTTATTTTTCTTCTCCTACTTTCTATGTCGCAATTCTGTGTGATTGTGTCACTTGGTTAAGGCAAAATGACCTTTGCCTTGTTTATCTCTTTTCGTAGGATCCGCCATGTTTTTTTATCTCTTCTTTCTGTTTTCTAATTGATCGTGAAATGGCAGGTTTTCCACATTAAAACTTTTTATTTAGTATTTTTTTTTTATATATTCTTGAACCCTACCACCTTGTGTAACCTTTATAATTGTTATCTATTAATGATGATATAGATTAATATATGTAATTTTGCTCTTATTTTGAACGAATTGTTGTGCTGTGAAAAGGTGTAGCCATTTTGTTTCTATACGGGGCTTATTATGATGTCATTTGGAGTTTCAAGACACTCTTTATTTCTTGAAGGGCCATTGGTAAAACGTTGTTTACGTCACCATCCCTATGAGATGCATTCTTGAAACTTCAGAGTCACTTCTCATGATGTAGCCGGACGAGACACACGTATTTTTCTTCCGTCTTGGAAGGGCGGAGAAGCTGTTAGGAGAAAAACAGCTTTGTTCTTCTTTTCTACCTATACACGGTTAATGACCAGACTTGTATCTCATCCTGTGGTGCACATATCTCTGGATACTTTTGAGATATGTGCTTCTTGATATGAAGTCGGCTTATTGGATATCTGTGAGGTATTAAGAAAGGCCGTATACCCTCAGGATAGTTCAGTTGTAGTGAGCAGCCATCGTTATTAAGAAACCTTCGTGTAGTGCAAAAGAATGTGTTGTGCGCCATTTATGTTTACGCGGATATTTTGACATGAACAGTGAATTTTGTCGGAGCTATCCTATATTTTGTGCCAATGTAAACAGGACAGAGCGTCGAACTGTGAGCATATTTTCTTTGGCGAAATTAAGTCCGGGAGTGAACTCTTCAGACATACTCTATGGTCAGTAAGTCTGTTTCATAAACAATTTTCGATCAGACTCTACTCATATAGTGACTCAAATTATTTGTGAGAAAATGTCTTAAGTTTATATTTTTTTGTTAAATTGCATTGATAAGATTATTGTGATTTACTATTTGATAATTACCAACTTTTGAATATGTTTTTTTTTTAATTTGTAATCTGTTGGAATTGCCGAATTAATGAACAATGCTTTGTGTATTATTATTATTATATATTTTTATATTGATATGTAATTTCTATTGCATTAGTCTTGATTTGTTGTGTGTGATTGTATTATATTAAGCTCATTTCAAATACATTTTGTTGTTTGATATACCTGAGTTGTTTATCTTTTCTTTACTTCTCTTTTGGTATTATATTTAACTGATTTTGGCTGTGGAATTAAATTGGGCCCAGCGGTTCCATAAGCTAACTTTTATTTTCATCACCTATCTTTATGGGTGTAAGCTTAAGATTGCGTTAATAATTACTCTGTTTTGTATATCCTCTCAGTGATACAGGGTGATCCGTAATAGCACTAGAGAATAATGACAAGTAATACTGAATTAAAAAAATTTTCTCAATTACCAGTGTGACATTGCTATTTTTATTGTTGATTTATTCCTATCAAATTACATTAATTCTAAGATTAATTTCCATCAAAATTTACCACCCAGAATAATTTCTTAATATTTTGTTGGATTAGTAGCATCTCTTCTCTCTTGCTAATTAATGGATGCTTGTAATGGATGCTTTGCTTTCTTAAAGTTAAATTAACCCAACTTTTAGTGACGATTCTGATGTCATCAACTGTAATTTCATTTGAAATTACAGTTATCATTTGAAAATTGATTAATATAGAAGCCTCTTTTTCAAAGTCTGATTGCAGTTTTGTATATATATATATCTATACACTATATGGCCAAAAGGCACCCCGTGGTCGGGACGCATATTAATATTCTGGGTTTTAAACTTGCAACGCTTCCACAAAATGCGTTTATCAGAGTGGAAAAGTAAAAACGTATAATTATAATCCCTGAATGGGCTGATTAGTCTCAAATTAATATAATTAATGTAAGGTTACCAAGAAATTAGCTTTGCGAAAACTAATCCCAGCAATAAGAAAGATTTAATTCTAGGGTAGGAATTCTCTTTCTTAACATTCATCAAATAAATTCTTAATAATGGAAGTACAATACTAATGTAGTTATACTTTTGACTACGAAGTTCCAGATCCTCATGAGTTCTAAAAAACTTAAGAGTCTTTTCAAATTAAATTTCTGCATTACAGTATTCTACTCGATGCAATTAACCTGCTACAAGTTACATAAATCCTTAGAAGATTCTACTGTTGGAATTCAAACTGTCCTTTCGTCTTAGGGCTAGAATGCTCTCTCGCACGAAGTTCACCCAAAAAAAAACAATGAAAGTTCATACTCACGAATTCTTGCTTCTTGAAATCGTGGAACTTATCGATGCACTGAATCACGAGAGGTAGGCTCGGTAAACTTGATGTTCGTATAACTAACATCGGATCCAAACAGTACTCAACATGGCGCCCTTCATTCCATGTTGTTCAATAGCACTAACGATGTTTCCGTTGCCTTGGATACATACGTTATTTGTTAATAAATATCTTCTTAAATAACCACAAACTTTAATCATCTTTCCGGCAATATTTTGTCCTGTATTTCCATGGACTTTCTCTAGCCAATTACAAAAATCTTAAGGAAAAGAGAATGATCGCTCTCTAACCTAAATTCTCTATAATACAACAATCCAAGAATTTAAAAATTACAACAAAAGAAACGTGAATTGAAACACGTTCAATTAATAATAAATCAAATACTATTGTTTGAAAAATATTCTCTTAAAATTCAAGATTTTAATTTTAATATTTTTTAATTTGAACTTCCCAATGTCTTTTAATTTAACTTGAACTTCCCAATGTCTCTAATTGAAATTTCCAGTCTTTATTTTTGAAAAGTCTTATTAATAAAATCGTCAAAATTTAACCAGATTTCTAAGTTGAAACTCTTTGACTTTCAATGAGATGTTAAAATTTTTCTTTGCTCCCTTGCCTTCTCTATCTCTGCAAGCGCGAAGATAATAAACCTTTTCAATACCTACAATCGTATATCGTCTTCTTTTTTCACAAACTTGCAGCACTAAAGTTGCTCACTTAACTGGAACATTTACGTAGACACGCATCACTAAAACACTGGTTAATCATTTGGATTCTATATATATACTATTGTCCTCAAAATGAAAGATGACCGGCGGAAGTTTGAACTGCGCAGCCCTTCCGGTAGCTGATCAATTATGTTTTCCTGTCACAATGGACGCCCGTCGTCTGTTTTCACTGAGAAAGACATGTTGAAAACGCCAAATTAAAACTTCTCTCGACTATTTACCGTTATTTCAATACCAGTTGCTAACAATAAGTATTTATATAAATAAATAAATATATATTATTTATAAATACAATGCTCTTTTGCAAAGTAAAAAGCCTTTACCGTAATGGCGACGTCCTGTGATAAACTCATACGGAAGTGCCTGACAGAGTAATCGATGATACATGCGTAGATCTCACAAAAACAGGGCGGCCATCATTCATTGGGAGGACAATAGTGAATAACGCACACATGAAGAAGCTTCCGTCCTGAGAAAGCTCTTCTTTTCACTAGCACTACTGACAAACTGACTGAATCCATAGCAACCACTCCATTATTGTAACAAATATCATTATCGGCTTTTGTTATCAATGGTATGCCAACTCAACGTAGATGGCACTCGGTTTGTTGCATGCCAATCATCACACACTTGTTGAAGAATTTCGACCCTTAACGCTATTTTGATTTTTAACGGTGTAAAATGAATATCTGTGTGAAAACTAGGTAAGTACCGTTACTTAAACTTGATATAATTTGTTGATATCACAGTTTCACACCACAAATATGAAGTCATCCCCTTTTGCTTTGATGACAATCTGTGTACGCCTGGGAAGACTTTCCACCAGTGGAAATAGGTGGTCGCAGGAACTGACTTCCAAGCGGCCATGACAGCTGAAGTCAGTCCGGCAACGGAAGATGGGCGATGTGGGTGGACAATTAATCTGCTTTTATTTCGACCCACAGATGTTCAGTGGGGTTGAGATCGGGGCTTTGAGACGGTCAGTCAAGTTGTGGAACGTCCATGTCGTCAAACCACAGCCCCACAAGCTTCGATATGTGTTCGGGGCATTTGACCTGATGGAAGAGAAACGGGCGTTCCCCAAACTGTTGCCACAGAGTTGCGAAGGCAGCGTTGTCGAGAATGGCCCGATACATCGCAGAGTTGAACTAGGGGTTCCAGGCCGAACCACGAAAAACACCCCCACACCATTAAGCTGCCGCCCAACAGTTGGCACAATACAGTCAGATAAGAAGCGTTCGCCGGGCATCCGCCAAAGCCACATGCGTCCATCGGACTGCTAGATCGTGCAGCGAGATTCATCGCTCCTCAGATCGTTTTTCCACTCCTCCACAGTGCTCTGCACCATCGCAACCGACGCGGCGCATTGAAGGAGAGGTGTTCGGCTTGTGAGCAGCCCACGCCCGTGGAAACCCAAGTAGTTAAGCTCTCGGTGAACAGACCTGTTGCTAGTGACAACGCCCGATGCATGTTGGAACTCCGTCATCATCACTACCAACGGAGATTTGCAATTTTGTTTCTCTATTCTCATTAGGGTTCGACGGCTATGGTCAGTTAGTTTTCTCGCTCTATCACTTTGTGCAGCTGTCGTTTAACTGCCTCGAAGTCTCCATTCTACATTTACAATACTCTTAGTTGATTTCGGCACGTACAGCAATTTCACGAACCGATTTCCTACAACGGTGGCATCCGATTCTCGCGTCACGTTCGAAATCACTGAGCACGCCTGAATTACTCGTTTTATCGGGAACACAGAATTATGACCGCCCAAGCCCCCACCAATGCTTTGAGAACGTCCTATAACAAACCTCCTGACCTGCCCGATCCACTTCGTTGGAAGGGCGCCCGGATACTTTCGACCTTTTAGTGTGTGTATATACCGGAAGCTTCAAATTAAAGAAATGTTTAGATCTCTCTTTAGGAAACTAATGGGTGAATCGTTAACAAATTTCGTACACATACTGTCCTGTATAGCGGTTTCAATTTCTGACGAAAAAAAACCCAAAACAATTCGGCCAATAAGGATTAATTGTGGCGCTGCTATCTTAATTTGCATATTGTCAACTTATCTAACAGATATTGGCAAAAAAAGAGTTAACGTGCAATAACTTTATTGGGATCACATGTGGAAGCAAAATTACAACAAATATTGGCAAAAAAAAAAAAAGTTAACGTGCAAAAACTTTTTTGCAATGATATGTGGAATCATATTAACATCACACGTACGGCTCCATGTGCCCTCCCTCACCTTGCTCTACAAACTGCGTTCCCTGCACAAGACACTCGATAGCAGTTGGGTTACTTGTTGCGAAATTCTGTTTAACACAGCTTAGTTCGGAACATTGCCTGGGTAAACGAGGCTATTTAAGAAACCCCACAGCCAAAAGTCACAAGCGTTCAGATTTGGTGATCAGGGCGGCCAAGCCGTGAATAATGATCTGCTATTTACTCTGTCATCCGAAAATCTTCGCAATAGTAAGGATTTCACAAGTAATGTTATGTGAGATGGTGCACCATCTTGCGTGAAGACTGTCATATCAACATAATTCCTCTGTTGAAGTAATGAAATTACAAAGCTCCGGGCACATTGGCATATCTAAAGCCATTCGTAGAACACGTCACTGGTCCCGATGCTGTGTTTTCTTCGAAGAAACAGAAACCAATAATATAACCAAACATTACTAAAATTTCAAATATCTTCTACTTTAATATTACAATATTTCATCTCCCTCAGTGAGAGACTTCTTCAGGTAACGATAGAGGACAAGAAATTAACTCTTCTTCCTCATAAACTAATTTGGATTAAAAAAATAAACAAACATAAAAAACAACAATCCAGGCATTTCAACTTACCTAAGTCCAAATCATGCTAATAACAATCGCTTCTAATAAGAATTTAAACAATTTCAAACATCTAATAACAATAAACAAATCAAACAAATTCATAATAAATTCATACGAAACAAATCCATGATAAATGTATTTTTTCATGAACTCTTCCACATAACCGAAAGAAATGTTGCTTATTTTGAGGAATTTATCTTTATTTATATAAGTTTTCCAATTAATTAAGCAAGATTCAATCATTAATCTCTCCTTTTCGTCCGAAATTTTATATTCAGTTTTTACTATGGGGTCCGGATTGTGACCATTTTCTATACACTGGTCTGTCCAATCACAAATTTCCTTGTTAATATTCTTAAAGCTCTAATGTCATCCAATCTTCCTTTTATGGTCCTGCCTGTGCTTCCAAAATAGATACTACCACAATCTCTACAAGATAAACTATACACAACTCCCTTATTATGAAGAACGTTTCCTTTAATTATCCTTTCTTTTTATATCAATTAATTATCTTTATAATGAATTTTTCTAATTTTATTTATTTTACAAATATCTTTAACATTTTCATTCAATTTAAAGTCTAATGGTAACTTAATAATTTTCTCTTACGTCAGCATTTCACAGAGGACAGAATAATTAGTCCAGTTATTTCATACGAATTGGCCAGCCCGTTCGCCTGATCTTACTCCCTGTGACTTGTGTTATGGGGATATTTGAAAAGTTTGGTGAACCAAGGAGGCCTATATAACATTGTAACGTTAAAGAATCGAATAACGCTGTACGTGAGGCAAATCACTGAAGATGTTTGCGTAATGCTATAGTAAATGTTATACACAGTATGCAGTTATTGGAATAGTTGGAAGGAAAACATATTGAATCACATCTGTGAATGATGCCAAATAAAAATTACTATTGATTGTAAATTTTATTTATTTATTACGCCCAATATTCTCTACATATGTAGATTCCAGCGCCATTTTTTTCCCCAAGTGGCGAAATTTTGAACTATTTTTTTTTTTCTTATAGAAATCAAAATCCCATTGTCTAAATAGTGTTCACAAGAAATTTGTCGGAGTTTGGTCCAATAGGCTTTTGGTAATTGGGCTTTAAACACCTCCTCTTTAATTATTGTCACTTCGTTTATAGAAATCAGTTCAATAATTGCTTAAAGCACTAAAACTCTGGATTAATAATTTTTTTTATCATAATCAATAAAATAAAAGGGAGTGGGATTTCCTACACTCGGGAGTTTTCGACAAATATAAATAGCCATGATCATAAACGAATTTTAGCTCAGTTCAGTAATTAAGTGAATTTTCTACCTTCTAATATCAATCACTTCTTACTGGTGTGATATTCGAGTTCCGGGGAATCAGAATTGAGATTTGCTTTTTGTACTAGAAAGTTGAGTTGGCCATTGGTGATCAATAGTTCAGTTTTATTTATAAGGTTAGTAATAACTAAACCACTAAAAGATAAGAATTATCCACAAATCTATTGATCAAGTTAACTCGTTCAGTGGAGTTTTTCAGTTGTTCTAATACAGCTTCTCTCTCCTGATAAAGAAAGTCACTTTGCAAAAGTTGTTGCAATTAATGAACAGAACCAACATTAAGATTTTCCCACAAGTTCAGACACAACCTTTTCAAAGGAATGAAAGACGTTGGGAAAAGAGAATAGTTCAAATGCTGAGTTAAATTCAATATCAATTGATGCATCTAATTGATCAATTGATAAATAAAAATAAGTTGTTCCAAATTTTGACTCGAAAATTTAGAAGCATTTTTGAATCAATACTACAGTTGGCGAAACAAACACAGCAAGACTCAAAATTTGTTTGATACAAGCATTTATTCATTTATTTACTTTTAGCCAAAAAAACAAATATTGTTATTGAAATAGAGAGATATGGTCGTTCCTCTAGTGAAGTATTCTTCAAGAAACGTTTACTTCTCCGATACAGCTGAAAAATAAAATAAAAGTAAAATTAATATGCTATCTATAGTAATAATAAAATCTACATATACAACTAAATTATTTACGTATATAATTTCTGAAAATAATTTCGTAGCTTATTTATATAGGGCGGTCGGAAAGTTCCCGTACCTCCTATTATATAATTATAATTAGGGGCATGGGAACTTCCCGGCCACCCTGCTATTACAAATACTATCAGTAAGTAACTGTTGATAGTGAATCTCTTAAAACTCATTTATTCTTCTCACGGACGACATTAAATTGAGACTAAAACAGAATTCAGATGTAAACAGATGAATTTATCTCTTTTTGAGTCCAGATGCAGTTTCTGATGATGATAGCCTATGTTACAAATACTTTAAGAATGCGACAATGATAACTTGTTTTCTGTTAGCTTTTGATCTTTAAAGACAAATCTTTAAGGAATTAAAAACTTTAAGATTTAAAGTAAAGAAACTACGGGAAGCGATTTCTTGGAAGAAAAAGTGGTTGGATGCACCCTACTAAGAGTCAAACTTTCCTATACAGGTATATTCAAATGGTATACAGGTCATTTACTATATAAAGAGAAGTATCATAATCTAAACATAATGTAACAAGATAGGGGTACGGGAACTTCTCGGCCACCCTGTAGCTTAGCAAAAAAAAAAATAATAGTCTTCTTATTAATTATTTTCGAAAACACTATCATAGAAACACCATCATTTGACTCCACAAGCTGAATAACATAAATGGAAATATAAGATTTTCTTTTACTTTTACATTCATTTAATTAAAAAAGGATATTGATTACATAATTAATAATCAATAAAAGCAGTTACCAACAACAGCCTTCTCTCTTTAATTATTCATATATTCTTCTTTATTTTTATATCGCTTTCTTTCTATCTTAGTCTAAATGTTTTGCCTTAGCGAAAAAAGTGATCGGAATGACATCAAAAAGGTTTTCAATTTCTTCTTTAATCTTGGCACTGGAAGAAATCTTTCTTCATCCGAGTATTATTTTCAATTATTCCTTTTTCCGCAATTTAATAACTCTTGTGCAATTACGTAATTCGGCCTAAGTAATTCCAACTGATACGTAAGCCTTTTAGTATTTGAATTAATATAATCTACTATAAAATTCATTATCTGCGATCTTCTATATTTTAAATTAAAATGTAAATTTAAGAAATACTAACAGATATAGTTGCAAAAAATTTCAGTAAAAATTCGTTTTAAAAACGGAATCGAGTATGGATAGTATTGAGTATATGAGCCTATATACTTAAATAACAACCTAAGGAGACCCATAAGAAAACAAAAAGATTTTGCACCTTGCATTATCATCGAGGAGTCTGGGATGACCGTTTCGTCTTCTTTAGGACTTGTTGAGGAAAAGCTCAGAAGGTCCGAAAGGTTAAGGATCCAAATTTCGGAAGCGATAAAAGGACCCCACAAAAGAAAACACAACCAAACGAAAACATAACAACTGAAAAAGCTTCGAATTCCGGCCGCCGTACCGCTAGGCACAAAACGAAATTGAAGAAAGCATATAAGCAAAAGTTTAAACTAAGCAACCTATACAAAACACAAAAAAAATTAACGAATTCAAAGAAACAAAAAATAACAAACAACGGAGCAACATCGGAAACCAAAAAAAAATTCGAACCTTCAGTTATCATCGTATGGCTTCTAGGACGTCCGTTTCGTCCTTCTTAGGCTATAGGTTTATTTCATTTTAGCAAAATTAATGCCCATTGCATAAAGAAACAATGAATGAACTAAAACACTTCAAATATTTTGTTATGGAAAACTTTAAAATATAAGTATTCATTAACTGATTTTATAATTAATTTTCTATTGTTATATTACTGAATATTCCGAAGCAAAAGAGAAGTCTGAACGACAGCAAACTTGGAAACTCCCTGAAATAGAACATCATAACAGCATGAAAATAAATATCTGCATTGTGGATAATTAGTGGCATTCATTCGTATTACGCTAACAAACTAATGGCCGAGTGCACCCAGCTTCAATTATCTTTGATGGCTGCATTGTAGATGTAGCTAAAATTAGTGGGGGGTGATGCCTAAGAAGAAGTTTAGCCTTTGTTTTAAAAATGTGTGAAAGGAAACACACATGTATATAAAAAAAAATTTATTCAGAAACTTGATACTTTAAAATTCGCTTACCAAGAATTTTTGTCATAGAAAGAGGTACTAACAAAGGAATAATCTTTTCACTATGTAAATACTGCTTTTATAAGCTTTTCTGATTAAAAACGATTTTATAAGTTCTGTTTTTTATTAAATATAAACTGAACAAATCTGAAATGCTCTATTAAGTTATTGAGATATAAAGGCAGTGTGTAAAATATCAAGTTTTATAGTATTAAATATAAATATCACTATTGCAATGACACATAAAATCTAAAATGTTGAGCTCTATAAATTTATTTTAAACTTTCCCTCAAATATTATGAATTCTGTTAATGCAGAACTACGACTTCGACAATGTGGAAACACACATACGGAAGCGATGTTATTAATCATATTTATAACATAGAAACAATCCCCTAAGTGATGAAAAAAGTAATTTTTTGGCTTGGGTTTTCTGCTGAGTAATAGCATTATTTAATTTTTCTTACCTTCCTCTCCACCTATAAATGAAACGCAATGATGAAAATAGTAATATCACTACTGCATTGACATATAGAATCAAAAATGTTAAGGGTAATATTTTACAAAATCTTACCTGTGGAATTAGGGCTAATTGAATTGTTTTTGGACGAAAACGATTCGTTAATACATCGTAGGAATAAAATTGATGGAAAATCTAGGTTTTTTTTGTTAGTTTTTAAGAAAATTTGAATTTAAAGCGGGACTCTTTAGCGGAGGCACACGTATAAGACAATGAACAAGGCGGTCGTAACCTTTGCTAAAAGGGCGCTACAGGCATTGGTAAAATTTTGCTGAAAGGCGTTACAAGCTTTTGCCTTGAAAATGTGCACATCCGCCGCCTGTGAAAGAGTTTAAAAAAAAACCCGAATTTTATTAAAAATTACTAAAAAAAATCGGGGTTTTCCATCAGCTTTATTACTAATATGCATTAACGAATTGTTTCCTTCCAAAAAACTTGAAATTAGCTCTAATTTTAGTAGCGCTGAGCTTTCAAAAGTAGCCAAATCCGCTACTTGTAGCCCAATCTGGCAACCCTGCCTTCGATCAGCACGCCAGGGTGACACTGCATCAGCGACATTGCAGCCTCTCCCTTGCAGCCTCGCGTGCAGCTTCCTATGTGCGTGTCCGCACAACAGTCAAACCCCACGTCATGGTAACTGTGAAACTTCACAGTTCCATACAAAGGTTTTTGTATCTTTTTCATAAAATGGGGGATGGCTACTGACATTAAGCTTAAGGATTATATATTGTACAAGTATAAAGAAAGAATTAAAGAAAAAAGGACTCATTATGTTAAATGTTATCGATAATATCAAGTGAAAGTAGAGGTGCTGCAGTTCCACAGTACCTATACGCGAGCCGCCATTGCCGTAAGTGAAGAAAAGTAATTTTTTGGCTGGTTTTCTGCTGAGTAATAGCGTTATTTAATTTTTCTTACCTTCCTCTCCACCTATAAATGAAATGAAATAATTCAAATAGAATTATCCCTATTGCATTGACATATAAAATCTAAAATGTTGGGTTCTGTAAATTTGCTTTAAACTTTCTCTCAAATATTATGAATTCTTTTAATGCTTTATAACTTGATAACTATGTCTTTCACCATGTGGAAACACAGATATGTAAGCGATCTTATTCTCATATTTATAATCTAGAAACAATCCACGTAATTGATCAAAAGTAATTTTTTGGGTGGTTTTCTGCTGAGTAATAGTGTTATTGAATTTTTCTTACCTTTCTCTCCACCTTTAAATGAATTGATATAATTAAAATAGAAATATCACTCTCTGCATTGACACACAAAATCTAAAATGTTAAGTTCTATAAATTTGCTTTAAATTTTCTCTCAAATACTATGAATTCTTTTAATGCTTTATAACCTTAACATACTATTAACAGGCAAAAAACGGATGTATGTTTGTCATCAAAGTGGAGAGAGCGGGGAGAGTCGGAGAGACACTATTTTAAAGTGTATTTTTAATTTTGTTACTATAGTTTTAATTTTAAAAATATACCAACAAATGTCTTTTTGAAAAGAAAAATTAGTTGATTTAATTAATGTTGGTGAAATAATTCCTACGTCCCTGTAAGGCATTGTGGGGCACTCTTTCTTAGGCTCAATTTGGAGGAGCCTATTATTTTAGGACAGGAGGTTAAAAACTTTTTTCGCCGAAAGTGTCAGGAAAGCATGTTGATATTAAAAAAATCAAGAATCGTATAACGATGGTCAAAAATGTGGTATTTGTTTTACTTCCGTGAATATTTCACGAGTTGCAACTAGTAACTATGACTTTGACAATGTGGAAGCACTTATATGTAAGCGATCTTATTCATCATACTTACAACAAAGAAACAATCCCCGTAAGTGATGAAAAGTAATATTTTGGCTGGTTTTCAGATGAGTATTACTAGTTTTAATTTTTCATACCTTCCTCTCCACCTATAAATGAAATGAAATAATTCAAATAGAATTATCACTACTGCATTGACATATAAATCTAGAATGTTAAATTCTAAAAATTTGCTTTAAACTTTCTGAAATATTATGAATTCTTTTAATGCTTTATTACCTCATCATACTATTAATAGGCAAAAAACGGATCAATATATTTGTCATCAAAGTGGAGAGAGCGGGGAGAGACTATTTTAAAGTGCATTTTTAATTTTGTTAGTGTATTTTTAATTTTATGATTAAAATGTCTTTTTGAAAAGAAAAATTAATTGATTTAATTAATCTTGGTGTAATTAATTAATCACATATGTATTAATTTTTCTTATCTTCTTGTCCACTTATAAATGAAATGAAATAATTAAAATAGAAATATCACTATTGCATTGACATATGAAATCTAAAATGTTGAGTTCTGTAAATTTGCTTTAAACTTTCCCTCTAATATTTTGAATTCTTTTAATGCTTTATAATCTTATAACTATGACTTTGACTATGTGGAAACACACATATGTAAGCGATCTTAGTCATCGTATTTATAACATAAAAATAATCCCCGTAAGTGATGAAAAAAGTAATTTTTTGGCTGGTTTTCTGCTGAGTAATAGTGTTATTTATTTTTTCTTACCTTCCTCTCCACCTATAAATGAAATGAAATAATTACAATAGAAATATCACTATTGCATTAACATATGAAATCTAAAATGTTGAGTTCTGTAAATTTGCTTTAAACTTTCCCTCTAATATTTTGAATTCTTTTAATGCTTTATAACCTTATAACTATGACTTTGACTATGTGAAAACACACATATGTATTAATTTTTCTTACCTTCTTGTCCACCTATAAATGAAATGAAATAATTAAAAAAGAAATATCACTACTGCATTGACATATGAAATCTAAAATTTTGAGTTCTGTAAATTTGCTTTAAACTTTCCCTTTAATATTTTAAATTCTTTTAATGCTTTATAACCTTATAACTATGACTTTGACTATGTGAAAACACACACATGTATTAATTTTTCTTACCTTCTTGTCCACCTATAAATGAAATGAAATAATTACAATAGAAATATCACTATTGCATTGACATATGAAATCTAAAATGTTGAGTTCTATAAATTTGCTTTAAACTTTCCCTCTAATATTTTGAATTCTTTTAATGCTTTATAACCTTATAACTATGACTTTGACTATGTGAAAACACACATATGTAAGCGATCTTAGTCATCGTATTTATAACATAAAAACAATCCCCGTAAGTGATGAAAAAAGTAATTTTTTGGCTGGTTTTCTGCTGAGTAATAGTGTTATTTATTTTTTCTTACCTTCCTCTCCACCTATAAATGAAATGAAATAATTAAAATAGAAAATATTATTCTATTAGAAAACTTTAGAAAGATTTTATGTGTATGTATACAATATCAGTCTCTGGTAGCTTCACTTTTATGGAAACCATCCCTATATATAAAGAAAAGAAAGTTTTCGCGTTTTATTATATCATTTATAATGAAATCATGTCATTTTATTTATCTTTCCATTCTCTCAATGTACAAAAACATACAAGTTTCAATAATCACTTATCAAAAATGGGAATTTTTTTATAAATATGCAGAAAATATTAATCTCTACTAATTTTTAAATTAATTAAAAAAGATCCCCTATATGTGAGGATATCTGAAGAAAAATAATTTTTTGCTTATTTCTAAATTTCATTTTCTGATTAAACGTTAATTTAATTTTTCTTACCATTCTCTAGGTCTATAAAAAGGAAATAAAATGAAATTAGTTATCTAATTCAACATGGGGAAAGTTATTATGAAGAATTTGTAAATACCACCACCGGTATCCATAAAATGTCATTGAGCAGTAATTTAACTTCTGTGGAAAAGATCAATACGCGACAACTGGGCGACGCCGGTCAAAGGGGCGACGCGGTGGTTAATTGGAAGATCGTCTTAGCGACAGAAACTTAAAAATTTTCCCACAAGCAGGCATACGATTTAGCGGAGTTTTTTTGTAAATAAAAAGTACAGTAATATAATAATTTTCAAAATTTCTCAATATAAACATTATGCAGGGGTTAAACCTCAACTTACCTAACCTATAGCTAATCTGTACACACGCTTCGCTCGCGCGCTGTTGACGCTACACGCCAACTAAGTCAGCTCGTACTAAGTCAAATATTTTCATCTTTTATTTCATCAGATACATTTTTACATTCACTGACAAAATAATTTTTTATTATAAGACATCAACACGAATACCAATAAATGTATGGATACAAAATACATGTAATAAAATAGGAAATTTTAGAGAAGAATAATAACGTCTTCCCTTTATCAATCCTTTATCAATCCCTTTATATTATTAATCTTCTCGAAAATTTGCTATTTTAATAAATGTATTTTATATTAATACATTTATTTGTGTTCGTATTGATATAATATTATGAATACAAAACGAGAAGGAATCAAGAGGAGATATTGTATTTCTATTTATAATTTTTTTTTAATAAAATGTCTTTTCTTATCATAATCGTTAAATATTTATTTACATTGCATATTTGTCACAATCTATTATTTTGTCACCATGACCCAAATGTCCGTCGCCGAGATAACCGTAGTCACTCCCTCAGTTCAAACATATCCGGGAAACAATTCCCTTATGTGTTGAATATCAATATTGTTTCTCATATTTTCTGTACCATTTGTGGGTTTAATTTTCAATTTACACCTACAAAAAGAAATAAAGTTACATCGGCGAACTTATTAAAACAGGAAAATTATTATGAAGTGATTATTTGTTTCATTTGTGTTTTGGAGATATTCAATTTTCTGTTTCATCATTATCATCTTGAAAGATGCTGAATATGTCTTTCAGTGAAGAATGATTACAAGGCAATAAATTGAAACGTTGTACATTTTCTATTGTTTCTTTAAACTTTATTTTCTTTAGAATTATTTGCTATATTGTACTGGTGTTTGTGGGAGAGTCTTTGGAATCTAAAGACAACAAGTCAAATTCTGGAACTGTACTTAATTTAAAATTTATTAAACGAAAACATATATTTTTGTAGTATTTACAAAGCTTGATTTGATTGGATAAGTATTTAAAATATACAGAATGATTGGATAAAAATATAAAGTAGTTAAATTAATTAACTGATTTAACGGCTGGAAAGGGAAAATAATTTAAAAATAAACAGAACATCAGTAATTAGGAAATGGGCAGGAATAAATAACTGTTAAGAATAAAAATGAATATAGATAAACATAAATAAATAATTTCTAAAAATATTTATATACAAACTGTTACAATATTGTGCCAATAAAACGTAGTGGTAACCAAAGCAACACTCTGGGTTAGTCAATGGTACTACCCTTACAGAAGTCGCTTTATATACGTTTTGGATGATTTATATTTTATTTACCTTTTTATAATATGATCTATCCAATGTCGACTTTTTTATTCTCATTATATTCCTAAGGATTTTTACTGATATGACAATTGTAACAATATACATGTTTTATGTTTTGTAAAATATGTTGTTATTTAATCATATTAATGTTTTTTTTTATTGTAGTAGCAAAAGATTATTTACGTTTATTCATAATCTATTTTTGTTTTCCGATTGTTTATGTTTCCAGTGAATGCAGGTCTTGCATTACTTATATAACAAAGAATTTTTATTATTATCATTTTTTTTTTACATTTTCATGTATCTTTCTCCTTTCCAATAGTTTACTTCAACAGGACCTACAAGCTTGGGATTCATTTACAATTACTTCATATCTCTGTACAGCTTGTACTCGTTTCTCATGAATCTTCTCTCCGTCAGGGAGTATTTCATGTGTTCACATTGAGTTTTACTCATTAATTTACTATTTCCCTAAATACCAATGAGGTTTTTTACTAGGTTTTTTTTTTTTAATATGTGCATTTGTGTATGTTTTTTTATTCAATTTAATCTTTTTCTGTGTTCCTCCTGCTCACTTTTCCTTCATGTCATATTGTAATCTGTCTCCCTACGGTTTTACTACTAATCTACGATTTTTCCCAATTTCATCTTTTGTCCTTTTCTTTCATTTCACGCTTCAATCTTTCTATGGTTTGCTGCCAATCTATGAGTAATCTTAATTTCGCTCTTTTTGATCTTCATATATTCACTTATTTTTATTGCTGTACTGTTATTATTACTATTATTATCCCTTACTCAGAGCCGTTTCTAGGTGTTCTGCCACCCTAGGCGAAAACTGAAAAATGCCGCCCCCTCCCTTTCAAATGCCGCCCCCACCAACACAATCTTCAATTCAACAACCAAAAAAAAAAAAAATCTTCAATTCAACAAAATAAAAAAAAACAAAAAAAAACGGCGATCCTATTTTAACAACCAAAAAAAAAAAACCGAATCCGTCCTTCGGCCGCCCTAAAATCTTGCCGCCCTAGGCGGCCGCCTAGTCTTGCCTAATGGTTGAAACGGCCCTGCCCTTATTACTTATCCAACTTCTATTAATTATTATTTTATTTATTTATTCAATTCACTCTTTTCCTGTATTCCTCTTGTTCACTTTCCTTTCATGTCATAGTTTAATCTTTCTCCCTATGGTTTCACTATCATTCTATGATTATTAGTAATTTAATTTCTTTGTGCTATTGTCTCTCATGTCACATTTCAATCTATCTCTCTATGGTTTTACTACCAATCTACGATATATTTTAAGTCGTCTTTTTTATTCTTTACTAGCTGTACCCGGCATGCGTTGCAATGCCACTCAAAGAAAGAAAGGGCTCTTGAGAAGGGGCCGTAAATATAAGGTCCAAGTGTCGATTGGGGGTGGGACACTTAGGCCCTTGTGTCGCCATCCCCACCCAAGTGTGGTGGACCTGTCCCCATAGGAGAGGGAATTTTTCCCTTTTTTCCAATTGACTTAAGGGCCCCGAGAAGGGGCCCTAAATATAAGGTCCCGTTGTCGATCGGGGGTGGGACACTTAGGCCCTGTGTCGCCATCCCCCCACCCAAGTGTGGTGTCCCTGCCCCCGTAGGAGAGTGAAGTTTTCCCTTTTTGCAATAGACTTGGGGGGGGGGGGCGAGAAAGGGCCCTAAATATAAGTTCCCGGTGTTGGTCGGGGGTGGGACACTTAGGCCCTTCTGTCGCATCCCCCCACCCAAATGTGGTGTTCCTGCCTCCGATAGGAAAGCGAATTTTTCATTATTTGCAATTGACTTGGGGGGCCTGAGAAGGGGCCCTAAATATAAGGTCCCGGTGTCGGTCGGGGGTGGGACACTTCAGCCTTTGTGTTGGCTTCCTCCCACCCAAGTGTGGTGTCCCTGCCCCAAATAGGAGAGCGAATTTTTCCCTTTTTTGCAATTGACTTGGGGGGCCCGAGAAGGGGCCCTAAATATAAGGTCCCGGTGTCGGTCGGGGTGGGACACTTCAGCCTTTGTGTTGGCTTCCTCCCACCCAAGTGTGGTGTCCCTGCCCCACATAGGAGAGCGAATTTTTCACTTTACACAATATTTGTGTAGTTCTTATTTTCTCCACCAGGTGGATATTGGGTTTTTCAGGGCTTTTACCCCTTTTCAACCCCTTTTGGGGGGTGAGTCCGGGTTCTAAGGTAGCCTATCTTTTCCGCAGTGTCCTAAAGAGAAATTCTGCAAAGTTTGGTCCAGATAGGTCAAAGGGCCTAGGAGTATATAAAGGACAGACAAAGAAAGAAAGAAAGAAAGGAAGAAAGAAAGAAAGAAAGAAAGATACATTCATTTTTATATATATAGATTGGTGTATTCATTATTATTATTATTATTATTATTATCTCTTACCAATTCTCCAATTTTGTTTTTGAATTTAAAAAGAACCAAGTGAGTTCTTCCTCTCTCCACACAATTACGAAAATATCCCCAAGGACTCTTTCACTGTTCCGTCCCGTCCTTTCTTTGTCTAGCAATGCTCACCATGGCTCGGAAAGAAGACAACGAAAACCACAGATCTCAGAAACTAACAACGGAAGTTATTAGATTTGCGCTAACCTTAATGTAATTAATGTACATCTGAAAAAGACCCGAGGCACCGGACCGAAATACGGAATAAAATCTCACCTCGGAGTGGGAAAAATCCCTCAAACAAGGATCTATACTGTACCACAGAACCTATATACTCTTATAGCATTTCTGAAAGTGCAATAAAAGACAATTGAAGTTTTGAGTCCTAGCTTTTTTTTCTTATTCACTTTTTAATAACATAGTAAATTAGCATCAGGTATTTCAAAAATATGAGGGGAAATTTTTATAATTTTGGTGAATAACAATGCATAAAAATACTGCAAATGCATAAAATAAAGAACAGAATTCAAAAAATTCGAAAGATGTTGAAGTGAGAAGCCTTATAACCCCGCTCTATCTGTTCATCCGTGGCGAGAAATTCATTGATTGATCTATTTTTATTATAATGGGATCTCCCAAATCTATCGAGAGCTTATATTTTTTTCTGTGGGGTTTTGAAGCTGTAATTTTGTGTTAAATTTTCATTTATATATATTCTTTGGTTGTTAACATTTTTAAAGATATTCTTATTGATTAAATATTTTCTTTGTTTGAACGATAAAATCCAAATTTCCTTTTCTCTTCTTGAAATCCGGAAAATTTATTCACTATAATAAATATAGAACCAGTATATTTATTTTAATAGGATCTATATTTATTGTAATAGAATCTATATTTATTGTAATAGGGTCTAAATATATCATAATGGGATCTATACTTATTATTATGTGATCTCTCAAATCTATGGAGCTTCTAGTTTTTCTGTGGGATTTTAAAGCTCCAAAGTTTCCGAGATTTTAACATTCGCTTTGTATAGAAGCCGTGGGGCATTATGCGATCACTACTCCTGTATTGTTTAAAACCATTCCTGTCAATTTTATTTTAATTTAAATACCCCAGATCAAAATTCGTTTTATTTAGTTTTTTTCTTTTCAATCTCCTCTACCAGCTTTTACAAGAGTTGAAGTAATTGTGAAGAACTGTCTCTGCATAATTATTAATCAGTTAGTTTTCATGTACATACAGCAGATCCCATAATTTTCATGTTTATTTTAACCGAACAATCAAGTAATCCAGAGTTAAACACATTTCAAATTGCTATAAGTAAATACAAGAAACAAAAGTAAGTCATCATAAATTTATCTACACAACATTAATTTAACTCCGTTAATTTTAATTATTGTATCTAAATATTTATTCTCTTTCGTCTTATTGTAAATTCAGATTTTTAACGTAGCATTTAAAAATATCTTCTAATCATATCATATATTTGTAAGAGAAGCACAAGAAATTTAATTCAGAGTTTTTTGTCTTCATTTCAGCTGTCTATCAATTTCTCTTTTTTCCTTATGATTGGTGTGACGTCACCAGGATCATGGAAAGTTACAATAAAGCGTGTCGTAGGGCAGAATTTAAAGCTGTTTCAAAGCTCACTTTCCTAAACAAAAAGATATCCAGGCACATCAGTGCTTTAATAAACGTTTTTTTCTCGTTCTTTCTTTGTTTTTCTTTCTTTAGATTTTGGGGTTGGGGCGGGGGGCTAATAGGACAGCCCCGTTAGCCTTCTCCTTGTGCGCGCCACTGAGTGGGATGGAAACAAATTACCACATCTCATAAAATAACAACAATATTACTTACCTTTGTCAGATTCTAAAGAACAGCGCATTCAAAAAATAATTTTAAGATTATTTAATAAATATAAGAAAATAGTTATCACAAATCTTTATTAAACTCCAAAAACACTGCACCACAGACCAATATTTCGTCTTATTTTTCAAAGACTTCCTCAAGGTTTTTTGATAACATAATAAACAAATAAATAAAATAAAAAAATAAAGATCAAAATGGAAAGAGAAATAACCTTCTCAAAGCTTTACAAATCAATAAATAAATTCTATGCCAATAAGTACATCAAATAATACTATTGTGATATAACAATAAAACATTCAAAATATTTTGAAAACAATCAAAAGATTTGAAACTTATTATTAAATTTGCTGCTGTATATTACATTTAATATCTTGAATATTTAAATTTAATTAGTTGGAGTTTATTTATTAAATAAATAATTATTTGTTTTTGCTTGAAAAGAAAATTTAGTTTGAGATTTTAATTTCAACCAATGAAAAATGAGTGAGTTGACATCATACGGGTTGTTGTGTGTGATGACGTAGTGTGAGAACTTGCTTGGCATCGAGACGAAGAGGTTGGTTCGTCTAGCTCGTCTCAAGAATGAAGAGCGGGATTTTTGATTACGCTAGGTCGCTGCCGAAACTAAGAAAGTGATAATTATATGGATGCAGTTGACGAAACTCAAGTAAGGAGTATCTGTAAAAATTCCGATAGCCTGCTCGTTACATTTAGAAGTCAGTATTATCTGTGAGAACGGAAAATTCCCTAAGCAGAACTGATGTCAGTAATTAATACTTCGAACATAAGAGTGAAAATATTTTTGGATATTTAAAGAACTTTATTCTTCGAATAGTTACAAGTTATAGTAACAGTGAATTTCTATCGAAAAGTGTTCATAGAGATTTACGAAGATATAAGATTAAAATTGGTTTTCCGAATTATAATAGAAGAGTCCATTTCGAAGAAGGTGACAGCGGTAAGCAAGCCGTAACTAAGAACTCTTTCGATTAAAATTATTATTATATTTCTGAGTAGTAACTAAACGAAGAAGTGATTCGTTTACTCGAAGAAATAAATATTATTTTGCTAAAAGGAATCGAACTGTATTTAAATCTCAATTATATTAAAGGCAATAGAACGTTAGTTAAGTCCGTGATGTCTGGAGCGATCCAAGTTCAGCCGAACAGAGGGTTGAAGAGTGCAAGAACCTGAATCATAGAAGTGCGTTTGAATTGCGAAGTGAATTTCTTGAAGAATAAAAGTAACAGAACTATCATAGAAGAAAGTGCATAACTATTAAGGATAAGGCAATTTCGGAACGA
>JAFIDM010000002.1:944099-956883 GCA_023159025.1 Thereuonema tuberculata
CTGGCAGAAAACGAGGCATGGGCTCGATGCTGTTCGCGCTAAGTCAGAAGCAGCCTCCGACACCATTTTGAGCTCGATATCCTGTAAATCTAAAAAAGGCTGTGCAGGAGCGTGTGAATGTCGGAAAACGGGCTTAAAGTTCTGGGTGCTGTGTCTGTATTGTAATGGGACAGCATGTGAAAACATTCCCGATTTTGTAGCGGATTCCGATTCCGAAGACCCAAACGAAGTTGATGACGTCCTGGGGGACGAACAAGATTCTACAGAGAGTTGATAGAAGCAGTGGTATAATAAAAAAGAAAACGTGCTGATTAAATTCTTTGAAATGTATAAGGAGCCCAGCACAGACTAAAGAATTTAATCAGAAACGTTTTCTTTTTTATTATGCTTAAGTTAAGCCGTGTGTTTTTGTGTTTTTGTACTTTATTTCTTTTCTCCTACTGGATGTGGAGAATGTTTCTGTTTTTGCCTCTCGGCTTAATAGGAATTTGTTTATTGCCTTTTTTGCCTTTGGAGGTCACTGCCAGCTTGGCCGGTGGCTTTCCCATAGGTTTGCGCCTTTTCTGGTTCTTTATCAAGGGAGGCGGGTCAGGTCTGAAGAGCTAGTTGAATAGCGAAACAGCTGTTACCTGATCCTCCCCGGTAAACGAATCAGAAAAAGGCAATTTGTTTGTTGTTTAGTCTGTGCTGGGCTCCTTATACATTTCAAAGAAGGTGTATTACTTTATTGCATGAAACTGATATAGGTACGCTACTTGGCTGATAATTGGTAAAACGTAGCTTGAAAATGCTGCTTTTCTGCAATTTACAAAAAATCGTTCTACTCTTTGGCCCTGTTACTCGGAAACTATTAGTCTGAGAAAAAAAATGTATATAAGCAAATTTGTAGCAACATTTATCTTCTCCAACTTTTAACTAGAAACTTTTTCTCTAAAACCTATAGGAACGGAGTTATATTCCAAAATCTGATTTTGGGTGCCATTTTTGAAGATGGTGGCACGAGGGGCGGTCGCTCGAGGTTGCAAAGTTTCAAAACTTCTGCCAAGTTTCAAAACTCCTCAACCATTTGCACCTAAAAAGTACCTAATGACTTGACTAGAAGGCATAACGCTAAGAGACAGAATTCGCACCCTGCTCTGTCAACGTTGGCTGACTGATGAGTCATCAAACGGACGAAACATTCCGTTCCAGTCTCTTCCCAATCTCTACATAAACATTTATTTATTAGATAAAGGTACTTTGGGGGCGCTACTTGGCTGATAATTGGTAAAACGTAGCTTTACTGCAATTTCCAAAAAAAATCGCTGTACTGTTTGGCCCTGTTACTCGGAAACTATTAGTCTGACAAAAAAAAAAAGTATATAAGCAAAATTGTAGCAACTTTTATCCTCTACAACTTTTAACTAGAAACTTTTTCTCTAAAACCTATAGGATCGGAGTTATAATCCAAAAACTGATTTTGAGCGCCATTTTTTCAAGATGGCGGCACGAGCGGCGGTCGCTCGAGGTCGCAAACTTAGCGTCATACTTAGGGCACCCAAGTCTACATTTCTGCCAAGTTTCAAAACTCCTCAACCTTTTGCATGCAAAAAGTATCTAATGACGGGACTAAATAGGGTGTTGAAGGATTATGATACTATTAAAATTAAAGAAGTTAAACAAAACAAGACAAATAGAATGGTTATTGCTTAATTAAATAGAAATATTTTAGAGTTGAAGAAAATTTGTAATAAATATAATATGCAAGTGATATTTGAATTTAAGAATAAGTTGAAGAATATTTAACGCCAAAAGTTAACGCGAAAAGTTGAATAGAAGTGAAAATAGATATGAGATGGATATAGTACAGTAGAGCCCCGATTATCCGCGGAATTGGGTGGCAAGGGCTTCGCGGATAACGAAAATCCCGGATAACCGGAAAAAAAGACTAAAAATGAGGTGTAAACACGAAAAAAAAATATTTCATCATTAAAAACTACGTTTTATTGTACAAAAACATAATATATAAAACTTTTAAAATATGTACAGTAAAGCAGAAACCTTTGCTCAATGTTTGCATCCATAAATTCAGAAAAGGCTTATAGGATCACGATGCAGAATAAACCTCTCAGTAATTTTCGACCTTCGCTCTGTAGGGTCTACTGTATTTTCCCTGTTGTTGGCTTGGTTTAAAATTTGTTTTTTTGAGGTTCGTAATTAAAAGAAATGTTCGCGGCACTCGCGGATAATCGAGGCTCTACTATATATTGAATAGAATGTCGAAATTGTGGAGGGTTCTATATTGGAGAATGTAAAAGAACAGTGAAAGAAAGAGTTTATGAACACGCCAATTATATTAAAAAAGAAGTCGAAAGATAAATTGGAATTAGCAGAACATTGCTGTAATTTAAATTATAGCATGAGTATGGAAGTGCCGTGCGTTCTTAGCGGCGGTCTGGCGTTGCGGCCAGTGTGCCGGTACCCGGGTTCGAATCCCGGTCGTGGCCTGGATGTTTCTTTTTTCTACTGTTTCTCCTTCTATCCGTTCCAGCGGATATAGCGTGAGCTGCCTCCTATGGCATACCACGGGCAACGATTCTTCGGCCAACCGCTCACATTTCTCGCCCCTTGTTGAGGCCCGTAGTTTTCATACTACGAGTCCGGGCATTCACAAAGAAGTACGGAAGTGAAAATGTTTGGTGAAAAAGATAAGAAAACGAGAAAAAATATTAAAAGTTTGTTTATAAGAAATACAAAGAATGAAAATATTAATAGAAATGAAGGGTTAGAAAAAAATAAAGAGCAGTAAAATTGAGGAGAGATATAGTATTATCTAGTATAAATAAGAAACACAAAATTTGAAGAATTGTTTTTTTAAGAAGGAATAAAATTGTTGAAACTATGTTATAATGGAAATCCTGGGTTCGTTTTCGAATGAAAGGATTACTTGTTTGATAGTTACCACAAGTTCATTAAGAGCAATGTTTGGATTCTTGGTTTTTCGTTTAGTTCTTCGTTGAGGATGATGGAGGTATTCGGGATACAAACGATTCAAAAAATGCTGCACAAGGTTTTGACTAATTGTCATCTAATTATACTGGGCGAACACGAGGCGATATTTTGGGACAATCATGCCCAATTTGATTGCTGGCAACCGTTTGCCCCAATTTGATTGTCCCAAACTGAACAATATTGCCCCAATTTTATTGTCGGTACAAAAGGAACAATATTGCCTCAATTTTAGTTGTCGCAAAATATTGCTGGTACGAAAGCGAATCAAATGAACGGATGAAATCACGTGACAATGCTGACGTCGAAGGAGGCGGGACTTTGAACATCTGAAATTTAGTCACTCACGCCGGCCATTTTCTTTGAGAAACAAGGCTTAAAATCAGCAAAATGGGTCGGCCCGAAACAGATAATTCCAACAACAACATTTTGTCAATTGATAATGAAAGAATCGTAATTGATTTCTACAGAGAGACGGCGTTTAATACTATAGCAATTCTGTACGAAAACACGCTCTCTCTTTAGCTCTCCCTAGTGAGAAGCGCCGTAACTATACATATTCAGGGCAATATTGGTTCAGGAAAAACTCTGTGTTCGCGCTTGATACCGGTTGTCAGCAATCAAATTGGGCCATCTTGTCCCTATAATATTGCCTCAAATTGCTCCGTGTTCGCCTAGCATTAAACAATTACTGTTTATTGATGTTGAATCAGGTTCTTGGAATTTAATAAGAAGTTCAACGATTATAAAATGATCTGACGAGAGTGCCAAAAGAACATGTGGATCACTTGACATTGGATAAAATGGCCGAGAATTTAAACAAGCTGCTATTTGAGCTGAAAGAGTTCGAAGTTTGTCAAATGTAAGAGGGTATTGACTGCTACTGTTCGCAACAGTCGCTTTTCTGATTTTATTGCTGCTTCCCACAATCCACCAAAATATAGGGCAAAAGTGATGGTGTAAAATGCCATGTAATGCCATGTTTAAGAGTTGTGTTGATAAAAATATGTTTACTGTGTAGTTTGACGAAAGAAATATCTCAATTGACGAAGTTTCCTATCTGCTCCAATGAAACGTCTTCCATCGTCACTAAAAATATTAGTTACAATCGCCTCTTCGGGCTGGAAATCTCATGAATGCTGCAATGAAGGAGGCAGTTGAGAGATCACTCACTAATTCAATATGGACAGGTTTGATTGTCATACAAAAAAAAACAGCCAAATAACATTGCGATGATTTAGCATTCCTATT
Source organism: Thereuonema tuberculata (assembly GCA_023159025.1). Lineage (NCBI taxonomy): Eukaryota > Metazoa > Arthropoda > Chilopoda > Scutigeromorpha > Scutigeridae > Thereuonema > Thereuonema tuberculata. The sequence continues at coordinate 948,339 of JAFIDM010000002.1, forward strand.
TTTATGATGTTTAATCAATAGGGACCTTCATAATACACTCCAGTTCTTAAAACGCCGTAGTAATATTAACTCAGGAGGAGGAGGTGGAGGAAGGTCATCCAAATGGTCGCTGTTCAGATGTTTGTGTCTTTTCTCGAAAGCAAATAATACAATGAAAAGTGTGTTGTCTAGCTTTGGGGATCAAATATCGTTGACGAATTGCAGATTCCAAATACATATGTGTCAACGGACCGTATTTACATTCTGTTGTTGTTCTCATATTCAGAATGAAACGCAAACAATGTGCTTTAATTCACTGAAGTTTCCGTAACGATGATATGGCACTTAAAGTAGCCATTCACATTTAGCTAAAATTATTTGAATGCATTGTTTATTCTGTTGTAATAATATTGTATCTAAAGACGAATTAAATCTAGGCCAATGTTCTTTATTTTGCTGAAAATATGCTGAACCATGTCACCATACTTTATCGTTTGCTAATAACTGTTATGATGTACTACTTGATGCCAATTCTGTAGGGCTCAAATTTGTAGGTGCATGTCGCTACTGTAAAGGACAGATGACTTCCTGTATTTCAAAAATTGTTTGCTATAAAAGTTTTCCAACGTCTCGGATCATTTGTAATACATGACAATGTCACGGTGGAATCGCTGCAAAGTAGTGATATTTTTAATTGATATTGTAATAGCATTTTCACTTGTTGTATCAATCTCGCCAAAAGAAGTGTTTTTTAAATATTGCAGTTTTTGGACAACACTGATTTACTGATTATTGAGGATAATTCATTCAAAAAAGATCTTTAAATGCAGTCCATCCCAGATAATTATCTGAGAAAGATGGTAAATCTAATCTTGGAATCAAGATATATCAGCCTTTATTGACGAAAAGCTACTATTGTGCTTGCTAGTATGTTCCTCATTGATTTGCAATTGCGCAATAAGTCTTCGTTAATCTGACTTAGTATAAATATATTTCTAATATCCAAATGTCCGTCGAGGCTGATCAAAAAAAAAAAATCACGACAAGTTCAATTGGCAAAAATACTGCTAGAATTGTGATACCACTGAAATGATTAATGACAACAAAATTGACTCAAATAACTGCATAATAAACTAAACTCTTCTTATTCGTTTACTGTACAACATTTAATGTGAAAAAGAAAAACAAAAATACTGACAGCGCTGTTACTGAGAGCTCTATAAGGAGACACTTCATACATATATCATGAAATAGATTTTCATTTTATCAAACCAAATTATAAATAACAAGAACTTACGTGAACGAAAATTGTTGGAATAGTCAATCAGAGAAATTGAACTGAGCTTAACATTTACACTATTATAAAATGATTTTTGTCATTCAAATGTTTTATTATTATCATTATTATTTGCTTTAGATTGGCCAATGGCTTAATTAGTTGAACACTAATGAAAATGGGTAAGAAAATATGTTTAATTTTCTTTATTACAGACATATTAATATTGTTAAACATGTTATGCATTATTAATTTAAATATTTGTCCTCCGGACACCTTAAAACCTGAATTTCAAACCTTTTTCGTTATTAATTGCACTGAGTGTCCTTCAGTTTTTTTCACGGGGATCACCAATCAAACAAAATATCAAACAGTTCAGATTATTAACTAGGACTTTAAAAGTATTTGTCCTAGCAATTTAGTAATCGTTGCAGAGAATAATACTCGTCAACTGAAAGAAATAACAATATTGCTACCGGCTTTTGGGGCAATGGGTCTAAAGTCCACAATACTCCGGTGGCAAGGGGGGTAGGGATAGATCTTTATTACGATAGGAGATAGAGCCTTCACCTCAGTGTAACTTTATTGAAGCAAACTAAACTAAGAGTCTTTTATTGACTAAACGTAAACTAAAAGTTCGTGGGAGCTGCATCGTCATCATCCCGTGTCCCACGGGTGTCACTGGGGCTTCGCTGCAGTCTTCACACGTACTTGCTCCTCGTAGAACCCAGGGCTTCGGAACCGGCGGCGATTGCTGCGATGCAAACGGCTGGAGATCGCTTCTCTCGTAGTCGTTCCCCTTGGTCTTCGATAGTCCCTGTCGTCTGCGGCGTTTGGATTAGCTGCTACGGCCTACGGTTGCCTTCTCCCGGCCTTGTGCCTTCCAACGTAATCGCCTCAGACCTCTTCGGTAAACGGAGCGTATTCAACGGCCCAAGGAATTCTTCTCCCGGCGTTGTCTTCCTAAAGATGCGGCTGCGGCTTCCTCACTTCGTTCAGCAAACGAGTTACTTCTCCCGGACTGGGGTAGTCTTCGTCGCCGTAAGCCCCTCGCCGTCTTCGCTAGGCTTACTCTCAGCTCCGGTCCCAAACTGAGCTCCGCCGTCTTCTCTGGCCGACTGGACTCAGCTTCTCTTGGACTTCGGCTTATCTCTTGCGGCTCCTTGCCGTTAAGACGGATTCGGCTGTCTCCGGTTAGAGACTTCTTCTCTCTCGGCTTGGCTATCGCCAAAACAGCTTCTATGGCTCCGGTTGGAGTCCCTACTCTCGCGGCTCCAGGCCGCCTAACCGACTTCTCGAACACGGCTCCGGTGGAGGGAGAGCCTGCTCTTGCGGCTGCCGCCGCCCAAACGATCTGCTTGAATACGGCTCTGCAGCTCCATAAATAGCCAAAGGCTGCCTCGCACTCAATCCTGGAACAGTCAACTCCTTCCAGGGATGACAGGTTGGGCGAGTCGATTCACCCGATGGGAGGGTTACCAAATCCACTGGTAACAATATTACGATTGAAAGTTAAAATATCACGAGGAACGCTTGAATCTAAATTGAAACTGCATTCTAATAAACTTGTCACATCAGAATATTTACTGTGCAAATGGTTATCTAGTGATGATCACGAAAAGTTGGGAAAGAATTATTCCACATAAAGAAACTCAAATTCCATATATGCTCCAATAAACGCCGAGGCTCTTATTGTCGCCGGTCTCTAATAAGCGCCGGGCTGCAGAGGGGACACGGCCAAATAGTAGCCGGTCTCTAACAGTAGCCGGGTCTTTGATATTTGCCAACCGGTGCTAGTGTAAGCCTCCATATCTTTATAGTCGTGCGTAATATCTTACGGTACATTGCCTTACAAAATGCCGCCGAAACGGTCATTTCACATTGCCTTTAAGATTCGCGCTGTGAAATACGCGAAAGAAGCTTCCGGTGAAGCGGCCGCTCGTCATTGCGAATTCGGACGATGAATAGCAGAGAAAGGTAGCTGTTTTGTAATAAAAAAAAGTAGCTATTTGTAATATTAGCCGGTATTTATGTGTAAAAACATTACGTTCTGAATGTTTTATTAATAATGGCCGGCCTCTAATAGTAGCCGGTCTCTATTAAGCGCCGAGAGCCGAGGCTAGTTTTGCAAATAAACGCCGGGACCTCTATTGGAGCATATACGGTATACACACTTCCCTATAATTTCTTCAATATTTCAACCTTTTAAACAAACGTTTTCATCGGAAAATAACTACATAATAAAGAAAGAACGACTATGTCATCTTCTTCTTACAAAAACAGAAATCTGAGATTATTCCACGTTATTTGAAACCATCGTACAGGCTATGTGGTTTTATTTAATGATGATGGATTGATGAGCTTTTCGATGTCCTCTTGAGAAGTACTCTTCCAAGAGTGGAATCTATACTGTTAGCTCGTCTATGGTTGAGGCTTTGTTAGGATTTGCAGGTTTTATGTCGCATAATATTCAATACATCACCAGTGGGATTTGGATCTGGTTACTTGGTTAACCATTTCAACATTACAAAGTGCTTCAGCATTTCAATAATCTGGTTGATATTAGTATGTTTAAAAACCTTAACTGCTTTGGAAAACTTGAATCAGCTTTGCTTCAACTTACTGACGAGTGCTATAGCATCTTCAACAGCTGCAACTGTATATTGTCTTATTCTATAGTTTGCCTTATTCAATCGCTTTCAGTAGCTTCTTATCACAGATAAAAACCTTAGAGACAGATAACCGTGTCCATCATTCACAAGCAATGTGACCTATCACTGAAGGCAGGGGTATATTTAGACTTTCCTCTCGTATCAGCACTGTTCTTCATTGGCTATAATTTCTTTAAGATATCATCGGTCAATTGGTTAACTAATAATTTAATACAGTAGAACCTCATTATAAAAGACTAATAGGGGCTGAAGATTGTCCGTTTTAATGAAAGTCCGGTTTATAACAAATAATTCTTCTACGGGTGTAATGCAGCAGGGTGTACATCAATGAAAGTATAATAGTTAGCTATAAAAATTGTTTATTATAAATAAATAAAAGACAAATAAAAAACAGCCTTCAACATAGTAGGTTGAATTGAAAAAGGTGTGTACGTATACACTGCATTAATCATTAGAAAAAGAAGGTCCTGCTTCATGTTGATTGCTTACATTCATTGGTTTGAAAAAAATAACTTATTTTCTGCTGGATTTGTTTGCTGCTTATTTCTTCAGTTAATAACTGATGGAGGTAAGTGTTCATAATATGGAAACACATTTTCATTTGCCAATTGTTCAACATATTGAATAACAAAATTTAAATGGTCTTTCACTTCGCTCACCTTAATTGTAAGCTGTAGTGTCTCCTACCTCTTCATCCTCGTCCTCCGAAGATTCTGCTTCTTCACAGTCATGCAGCGCATCCATGTTTACCAAAAACAACACAACGATTGACGTTCAATCGCTTGCTTGGAAATGTAAAACTCGTCAGATAAAAATAAGCATCCTTCATTATTACTGCAATTTTTTTTTTAAAATTGTCCGTTATAAGCGACGTCAATTATAATAGAGTCCGTTATAATGAGGTTCTACTGTACTGATAACTTAATGGTGTTTTGGGTTGCGGCTTATTAGCTAAACATTATTAACATTGTTACAATTTATATTGAGCTGCTCTCTTCACTACATCTCCAGGAATAGATTCTAAATATTGATAAACAATTAAATAGCTCATACAGTTTTCGAGTTTATTCTTGATATTCAAATTTTAATGATGATCGGTCATCAAATTTCCTCGTCACTACTGTATATATATTGTATGATTTCCGACAATATGATTTGATTACAAGTTTGTTTACTTCTGCTAATACAATTTCATGAATAAAAATAAATGCTATTTCTATTCAAACATCCAAAAATTTGAGAAATTATAATTAAAAAGATAAAAACTTGAATTATTTTAAAAACTGTATAATTTCTCAAGTAATATAAGAATAATATAAACTTAATATAATAATAACAAATTAACTATTTTTTTTTTATTGTATATATTATCTTAATTTTTTTTTATTGAAGATAATATATACTTTTCAGACAGCTTTAAAAAGGAATGGTAAGCGGTTAAAATATTATTATTTATTTATTTCGAAGTATATATAATAGAAAATTTACGAAAAAAATTAAGGTATTTTATTTTTTATTTTTATAAAAGAAATTTCAAGATACCGTACTCACTTGGTCAGATACTATAACTGGTCGATGCCCAGTTACGGTAACTAAACATAGGACAAATAATATATTCAATATACAGAAATATAAATAAATAAAAACAAAAAAGTTTTATAATACTATAAATAGTAACCGTTAATCCACATCCTTTTTTTTAATTAAATTTTTCTTTTTGTATATCCTCATAGCAAATCAATAGCTCTTTACTTTTTTTATTTTCTAGGATGAAGATTATAACGGATATTTGAAGCAATCAAAATTTTTTCGTAGCGTCTGAATCAACTTATATTTTTTTTTAATTTTTGGTGTTTTATGATACTTTTATATTATCTGAAAATAAAAAAAAAATAATAATTGTATTAAAAAGGTGTCCTGTTATTTTTTTTATTAATTTTTATAAAACTAAATAAATCAATACTTTCACATTAAATAACGAATTTTTATTAAAATTGTATTTTAGAAATCAATAGCCCTTACAGATATTGATAGAAGGTAAAATGATAATATCGAATATTGAATATTTCACTTTCTCAATTACGAAACTCTGAAATGATGCCTTTGAATTTTTTGCTAATAATATCTTGATGACCAAAAGAAATGGAAATCCCTGAAATTATAACTATTTACGCTAAACATTTATTTAGAAGTCGTTGATTCTCTCATAAGGAACAGCATTTATTTTAAATATTTAAATACATTAAGAAAGGATAATGTTGAAGGACGAAAATATTTTAAGAACGATAATGTTTCGTGACACCAAAGATATTCTAATGTTGGACTAATGTTCTAATATCACATATTGAGCAGAGATTAAGAATTAAAGAAATGTAGAATATATCTACTACGAAATACCCATTTTCATTCGTGCATTCATCAAAATGACTAAACACATATTTCTACTACGAAATCTCTCACTGTAGTTATTGCTGCATTTAAGGCATTTAGTTTTTCGTAATATATGCATTATTCGTAATTTTCTTCAGTATCTTTCTTGCTGATTCTACAACTTTTTCATCCAATAAAACTGTTTGTTCTCGGTTTAGGTTCTCGAAAGGAAAATTCATTTGATTTTGAATTGAAGCTAGAAATAGAGTTATAGAACAAAAGTCATAAATTAAATTACACAGTAATGTTATATCCTTGTGAGTCGACAGAACAGAGTTATTCAGTGAAAAGCTTTTGAACGAACTTCAAATGCTTTCGAGAAATGAACTCCTTCGAAAGCGGTTTTGATTTTGATAAGAATTGTAGCAATCAATAAAGAGCGAAGAAAAAACCTTAAATTACTTTGCACAGTAAAATTAGTTTCTTGACTTCTAAAGAAATTTGACGATTTCTCTATGTTCACAAATACTTTATTTACTTTCATGAATTATTCTGTATCTCAAAAATAAGAAATGCGATTTACCAAAATCTACAATTTTTTTCAGTATTACTTGCATAGATGCATCATGTTAATGTAATTTTTAATCTTTAAGATTAAAATGTTCAATAATGAATAGCAATATCTGTAATTTAAAACCTTAAGTTAAGCCGAATATCTCAGGAATTTTAAAGTAATAAAAAATGAAAAAGAGTTTTCTTATGTAAGAAGGTTTAACGTGCATTAAATGTAACATGAAAAATGAAAATACGATAAAAATGCTTCCAATTTGTGCATTTTTATTGTTTTTCCCTTTTTCACTTTTTTTGATTTTTATCTTCTTGTGATTTTTTTTTTTAGTATAGTATTTTTTTTTTTGCTTCCAACTGTCCGATAGCGATACATAATTTTTGTATTGCTAATCATCGCATAATGTTTATAAATCATCATCGCGTGATGTTTATAAATTATCATTATGAATTATAAATTATTATAATTCAAAATTGTAAACTAGAGGCTGGGATTGGCAATTTTGATGTTGGCTGGGAATATCTATTAAAATAAAAGGGATAAGTTAATCCAATGTAAAAATTTCTTCCACATCACGTAACCGTTTATTTGGTAAATGTAAAACAACTTTAGTGAACAAAAAATTAGTGATAGGACAAAAGTGAATTAGTGATAGCTCAGTGAATTTGTGTTTTGTTTAATTATGTGCGTTCTTTATTTTAATTTACTGTAAAAAAAAAATTAGTGAATATCAGAAATATTATAACAATCTCAGTAAATGTAGATTACTGTAACTTTCCAAACTATTTCATCTAAATAATTGATGTACTATTGATTATTAAATTACAAAGGATAAGATGCGTCCATTACTATGGAAAACATGATAATAAATATTATTTCATAGATCATATCTTATTTAGTTAATAAGTAAATTTCATTACAGTTTTAAGTAATTAAATTTCGTATATTTTTCTCAATACGGAAATGACAATCAATTATTTTTCCAGTTTTATCGTATCATATTTATATTTTTACATAGGAATTTCTTACATGAAAAAATTGATAAAAGATTAGATATTTACTCCATAGCGACATTAAGAAAACATTTAGAATTTTAGAACAAAATAGTAGTCCCATACAATTTAATAAAAAAGATTTTTTATTTTTTCTATAAATATATAATAACAAAATATATATAATGCTAAATTAGGACAATGAAATGATAAGAATAGTTTTAGAGATACATAGAGATACATGTAATCCTACTCTCTTTATTTTTTGACATTAGGGCTCGAAATAATGGATGTAATTTGTTTATAGATTTCGCCAGGAAATTGTTTTTATATCAGTTTCGGTTTTGGCTAAAACACATGAGGGAAACTCGATGCAGTATTTCCAGGGAGCATTTTAATCAGCAACCTTCAAACGGCAAAAGCGGATTTAAACATTGCTATTTTGGATGCGAAAAATGTAATCATTATTTGAAAAAACTCGATAAGGAAAGTTCATTAATTTTCGTAAATATTACATTGTACATTTCAAATGACAATAAAAGAATAATGGAAATAAAAATTTTAGAATTTTGTTGTTTTATCTATTGATATAATTCAGAAAGAATTAGAAAAAAACAAAATATTGAATCTGAAACCAAGTTTTGTCCATCTTGAGTTTCAGATTTTAATATTATAATAGAAGATAATT
>JAFIDM010000002.1:966122-980000 GCA_023159025.1 Thereuonema tuberculata
GAAAATTCCTTTGTAATAAATGTATTTTAAATTTTATTTTTTTACATTTATTTTGTGATATGTGAAGATGATGATGATTTAAAATTACATATCAATTTAAGAAATTGATTTTTATTATTAATAACGCTGCTTTATTTATTTTATCAAAATGTTGAGATTGATAGTTATTGATTGTAAAAATCGTAATAAAATTATGTAGAATGAAATAGACGTTTCTTTGTCTTAGGTCAAATATAATCAAAAGATTGAAATCCTTCTTATTTTGCTGGAATAAGTAGTTTCTAAAGTAAAGTAAAGGGAAAAACTGAAATTTATCTCTTATGTTAATGGTGTTCGTCAAGAAAGCGACGAGAACTCAATATTTTCTTCGGTATTGAGTTACCTTAGAATAGAAGATTGTGTATTGTATAAGTTATGTGAGCTTTAATAATCCTGATAGGCATTCAGTAAAATCACAATGTATTCATTTTTAGTGAGGGATTTGCATTTCGTGTACATTCAACTGAGCAAATCATTAGCAAAATGAAATCTCTCTTTTTCTGTGGTTTAATTTTATGTCTTCTGGGTAAGTACTAAGTGATTTCAGTCGATTTTCAAAATTAAATTTGTTTTATGCATTGAATAAATTTAAATTGTGACGTATTCGGAATATATATTCAATCAAAATGATAAATTTCAAAAGAAAACATTTAATTAAATTACATTTTGTAAAACTTTATAGTAAAAGTTTTATAAAATCATGATGTAGGCCTATGTATTTTTGAAAAATCACAACTTTTTAAGCAGTTTGTAACTAATACTAAATTTCTTTTCTCTAAATGTTTCAGTTCCCATTATTTGTAACGAGAAGGGTTCGAAGTTACAAGAACGAGAAGGGTTTGGAAGTTCTCTTCCAATCAGTAAGGAAATAAATTCATGATTAAACTGCATTTCATTATATTATCACATTCTAAATGTTTAAAGAGCTAATAATAAAAATAATAAAATGGACCAAACACAAAAATTATAACGATATAATAAACAATAAAGAACTTCATGAGATGTTGCGAAGGATCACTTCCTTCTTCTTCAGATGATACAAAGATATAAATTAAACATACGAAAAGGAAAACATAGGCTTTGAATTTAACATTCCAATGTAAACAATGAATTTTACGGATAGCAATAATGCATTATAAAAGAACAAGGGTAACAGATAAACATTCTTATCGTAAATTATATTGAAGCGCATTCGTAATCGACACATCAGTATTGTAGCAGTGTTTGGAGTGTATTAATAATGACTCGTGAAAGTTACGTAAATAACAATCTTTTTCAATATTTAAAAAATGGGATTGTTCAATAATATATTGTGACCAGTATTTTTATGGTGTAAAGCCGTTAAATGTTGCAGATTACTCTGCTTTACTCTTATTTTATATACGGTAAAAAGCGAAAGGTGAAAATCCGAATGCAAGAGCTCGAAAGGGCCATAAAGCAGAGTAATCTGCAATAATTAACGGCCTTACACCATAAACATATTGGTCACAATATATTAGTGAACAATCCCATTATTTACAGTATTGAAAAAGATTGTTATTTATGTAAGTTTCACGAGTCATTATTAATCAAATCCAAACACTGCTACAATACTGATGTATCGATTACGAATGCGCTACAACATAATTTACGATAAGATTGTTTGCCTGTTACCTTTGCTTATTTATAATGCACTTCTTCTTCTTCGCGAATGGGTCACTTAGGACCACGCGGAATCAACACGCTTTGAGCCTTCCTTCTTGCCCAATAGTCCTTCATTCGGATGGACTGATGCAATTTCTGCTCCTCCGACCAAGCACGGCGTGCTGGTTTCTTCACATCTTCCTCAAATCTCCCTGTGTGGACAATATGTCTGACCACCTTTCTATCCTGTAAATTTGGGGATCCTAACTCAATGAGGTCCTTTTCTAGTTGTTTGTACCTATTTGGTCTTGTGCGTTTGTTTTGTAAAAATTTGTGGATCCGATAAGTAAGTCTGGAATGATTCATTCTTTCCAAATGACCTAAAAATTGGATTCGTCGCATTCTCATTGTATCAGTAAGTTTAGAAATGTGCTTAAAAATTTCAGAGTTAGGTTTGGGGTAATGAATTCCATTTTTAATTCTGGGCCCTAGAATTTTTCTCATAATTTTCCTTTCTTTAATCTCTAATTGTTCTTTTAATGTCTTATATTGGAGATTGAGCGTTTCTGATGCATAGAGAGCTTCAGGTTTAATCGCTGTTAAGTAATGGCGAATTTTACAGTTCCAGGACTAGCATTGCTTGTTATAAACATCCTTTGTGTGTTGGAAAGCAAGTTCCATTTTCTGAATTCTTGATGTTACAGATTTATTTTCGTTGCAATTTTCTGTGATCCATTCACCTGGGTATTTAAATTCCTTTACTCTGGCAATTTTATTAGTGTTAATGGTCATCTCACGTGTTATAATGCACTATTTTATTGTTATCCAAAAATTCATTGTTACATTTGAATGTTAAATTCAAAGCCTACATTTGAATGTTAAATTCAAAGCCTAGATTTTCTATATTTAATTTACAACTTTGTATCATCTGAAGAAGAAGGAAGTGATCCTTCGCTACATGTCATGAAGTTCTTTATTATTTATTATATCGTTATAAGTTTTGTGTGTTTGATCCTTTTTATTAATAATTATACACACAGAATGGAAGTTTAAAGAGCTATTTCATAAAACGAAAATTACAACTTTTTTTTGTACGGAGTGATTTTCCTCAACGGTGTCGAGTTTCTCAATTAACTTTTCAGATTTTTATTTTAGCTTTTCAGATTAATTTTCAAAAGATTATTATTTTTTGGAAAAAAAGTTTGGTTATATTACTGCGAAATTCGTTCAGAGAGAAATTTTCCTAGCCATTCAGGGATATCTAAAACTTTCAGCCTTATATCCCGCGAGAAGTTTTTTTACAGATGGATGTATGAATTCTTGATATCGAAGATTGAAGCCAAATTCATTCGAATACTCGAAGGATCCATGATGTCATGTAATACACAGGAAATTGATTAACGTGTAAACTTGTACTTGGTATACGTTCAGCGAAGACGTGCAGCTCTGTGGGATCATTTCAGAGGGCGGCTGGCGGTAGTGATTGAAATAATAGTGTTCATATTTTAAATTGAACTATAAATAAGCACCACATCAAATTTTAAAGAAATCATTCCAGCTGTTATAGCGACAGACATTACTGCCGGATGAGAGGAGTGGAGGCCAATGTTCACCAACTATAAATAAGATAGTATTAAATTTTATAAGTGATATAAAAATCACTAAAAGCTGTTTTAATGTGAAGAACCTGCAAACAGACAAAAAAAAACACACACACACACACACACACACACACACACAAAAAATGAATTCATCTGTTCAAATTAAATTAATAGATTTATTATTATTATTAATTCGAATGAATTAATATGAATTCGTCTGATTAGTCAAAAAAACTTTTAGCAATTAAAGATAAAAGGAAATTTTTTTTTATTAGGCTAAAATTTTCTAAGTTTTTTCTATGCAGTTTTTCATTTCTTTTGTTTAATGATATTCATAAATAGTAAAAAAATGATGTTTTCTCCACATTTCTTTTAGTTACATAATTGTTAGTAGTATTTTATTGAATTTATTTTATTCAGCATATGAGAGTGAACTTCTAAATAAGATTGAGAAATTATTGAGAAATTGTATGAAAACATGAAATTATATTGCAAATTGTCGTATCGACTACCAATTAATATTATTTTATTTTCCTTTTAATAGATGATAACGCCGAGGGATTTCAAGTCGGACATCAAAAATTTCGTTCTGATGATTCTGGTATGAAATCTTAATTGACATGATAGTTTTACTTCTCTAGATGAAATGAAACATGTTAAACATCAGACAATTTATGAAATTTATGTTAAAATCTGCAGTGGTAAAAAAAATTGAATTTACAATCAAATAATTTAAGCAACTTATCATGAAACAATAAAAGTCCGACGTAATGCATTTTAAATTTTTCAAAACGATATTAATAAATAACCCCTTATTTGATTTATTTTTCAGTGAATTAATTATTTTTAATTGTTGCTTCTTGTTTATCTGTTGTTCACTTGATTTTTTTATTGTTGATTTTGATTCTGGGAATTATAGAAAAACTTATTTTTTTAAAAAAAAAAACAGATGTGGCATGAGATTGTGGCATCATCAACAGATTGTGGCATGTGGCATCTGTTTTTCATGCCACATCAAAAAAAGTTGATGTGGCATGAGATTGTGATGCACATTCATCGGAACTAATAAAAAAGATAAAATCTTAATCCATATCAATCAATGATAGTGAGATTGAATGAATGAATAAAATCATATCGAAGCAGCAGAAATAAGATTTGTAAGAGAAAGCAGTTGCGAATACAGAGTAAGAAAAATAGAGAGGCATGGAAACCATATCCGACATGTAAGAAAGAAAATTACGTTTTTTTTTTTCAAATTTTTTTGTGGAATTTGAACTTTTTCGAAATTGTTGTGGAGTTTGTGGTTGTCTTATGGTTGTTCTTATCATCTTGTCGTTCTCCAGGGTCAAACAGCGGCGTTTAAAGTTCTGTGTGATGCAAAATTTCAGAACCTACACATTTGGTCTTTTTTTTTTTCTTCGGAACAAGTGTTCCGACTCAAACAGTGTTGGATCAGTCTCTTAAGAGATTGAATAAATCAATAACAAACATATAAGTAAAGAAGTAAATTCAACTTGACGTTTTGCATTATTTTTTAAGGATTTATCTGTTGTTGTGTCAACTGTTTACCTCAGCATATAAGCAACCCGGACAAAAAATTATGGACTGCGGGAAAAAAACTTTTTATGTTTAACAATTAGGAATGTGAACAATCTTGCAGATAGTGATAAGTACAGTATTTGGATGATAACTGGTAATGTCTGAAGTGTGTGGACAATGCAAAAGTGTTAATGCTTGTGTGATTCCCAATTTGAACTACGGGTTGTAAACTTGACGTGACTGAGCAGCAAAAGGACGCCTTCATTTTTGGCGGAGTGCACGGTCAAAGCCTGGAAGAGGTGGCGGCGTTTGTCTGACATTTATTGTAAATTATTTGTGTGTCTATGTGGGTCAGTGTGGATGGGTTTTAAGTTATTCTTGCTTTATCATTAATATACTCGAGTTATATTTATAATCGTAAGAAGATGTAAAAATTAATTTGATTTGATTTAATAACATTTTTAAATTGACTAACAAAGTATATACGTACTTAAAATAGTTAATAAAAATAGTAAAGTACACTACTTTTCTAGTAGCATTACATCCTTCGTGTGGCACCAGTTATATCAATTGATTGATTAACTAAAAAAAATTTTTATTCAGAAGAAGATTTGTATGTTATTGAACATATATCAACAATTATAACAAATCAATGCAACTTTTTCTAAAGTTCGTCAAATCTAGAATAAAAAATTCTTAAAAATAAAGTTCTTAAAATTTCAATGAATTTCACCATGTAAATTTTAGATATCAAATTTTGTAAATATGGTACTTTCAAATTATTCTAATAAAATAGTAAACACTCTTTTAATAAATATTTGTCGATTATTGGTTTCAATATGTTTTATTCAATATTTTTTTTGTATATCATTTCAGTAGCAATTAAATTTTAAAGAGTTATAAATCTATATAGCTATTATTCCGCTACTATTTTTTTAAACTTCTCTTCCTACTTTTTACTTGAACTTATACTTGAAGAAGCTATATGGAAACATAGAAGCTACACAGCTGCAATTAAGTAATGTTAAGTTTCTTTGTTAATAGATGATCTGCCGTGTTTTGATGGTAACTGTGTTCCAATTGGTAAGGAATTGTTGTTTTCTTCATTTAATAAAATTAAGATTATCTGTAATCGAAAATCAAAATGCCATCTAGTGTGTTAGTAAGTAGGTTTGCTTTCTTGAAAATTTCAGACATAAAATTTGCATACAATAAGATCTTCCTTTGAACTCTTTATCTTTAAGATGAAAGCACAGATCAGAACTGAACATGAATCATTTTCTTCAATAGGGGAGATCCGTGTATTATGGACCCCCCTAAGCAAGAATGCTCATAAACCTTAAATTATTAACACAAAAAGATTTAATTTGTTGGCTGCTCATAACAATTATATGGCTACATGGTTCAAACGTGGTAAAGTACTCTGGTAACTATTAATAATTTTTTTTATTTTCGTGTCGGTGGTCCATATTACACAAATGTTCCCGTAATATGGACCGAGTAAACCAAAAACAAAGCATAACAAGAAATTAATGAAAATAATTTTTACAAACAAGCTTTCATTATAATGCACTAAACAGTATTCATTCTGTAGGCATTGGAAGTTAAACCATTTTATTTGTATTGGTTTATGAGATATGGTGATTTTAAAATTTATCCCTCTTTACCCACCCTATGGATCGAATTTTGAAGAATTTAAATCATAAAAATTGTACGACTTGAATTATATTAAGCAAGCCCTAATTTGTGCTTTTCGTTTAATATATTAAATAGAACAAACTTCAGGCTCATAGTAATATGCTTTGCAACCAGTGGTCCATATTACACAGCAACATACGGTTCATATTACACGTATGGACGGAGCAACGTTGTTTCCAATCACATATCGCTATGCAAAATGGCGCGCATGAAACACATGTCTGGATTGTGAAGAAAATAAGTATATTTCCTACTATTAATGTGAAAATTATATTAAAATTACCTAATAGCAGAAAGTAATACATTCATTCTAACATACCATGTTAAATCCATGATCATATAAAACGGAAAACACAATTTAATACTCGTCCAAATGAAGGCACACATGTAAAAGTCACCTCCTGCTTTGGATAACAATAATATTCACTAAAGGCAATGGGATGGTTCTGCCAACTAGTGATGAACAGATAAATTTCAACATGGTCCGTATTACACGATAGTCCATATAAACGGATCTCCCCTAAGTCTTTTTTTATAAAGTGCTGTTTGTTCAAAATACAAGCAGATTTACTGAAAATATAAGCTTACATGATGTTGTATATATATATATGTTTTATGTCAATATAAAATTGAATTTTCAATTAAGAGTATTTACTCAAGAAAATTTGAAAATTAAGAGACAAGGCTAATTTTTTTTAATATAAATATCTTTATTCTTGACTAGTAATTAATCGTTGCTTTTCATACAGTTGTAGTTGTATCATTTATCTAATGTTTTTAATTCTAAACAGATTTACCAGAATGCACATACGAAAACCCCTGTCCTGGATTTTGTAAGGAATTCATCTATGTCAATATTAAAAATATTCTTAGTTACTTAAATTACTATTAAATCAATTGAATGAATATTGCCATAAAGAAAATTAACATACAAAAATCTGCAAATGAGTGCTAAATTAATTGTTATTAGATGAAATAACCCGAATATGGTGAAGTATTCAAAAAAATGCAAAACACATAAACATTGTTAACGATGCTGAAGAAATCATAACCATGAATTTCAGAGTAATATTTTATATCTCTACAATAGATATGAAAAAGTAAAATTTTAAATAGGATGAAACTGATTAAATATTTGATTAAATATTCGAAATCAAAACTGATCGCAAACAAAAGCTCTGTGTTTTTGCAGTCTTCAAATAGATAGAGTAGATATTTTAATTCTGTATATCTTATAAAAAACGGAAATATAAATTAATGATATTCAGCTATTTTATTTCTTAAAAAAATTAGAATTTGATAATTCAGTTTACTTTTTTCTTTTCTGTAGATGACTACTACTTCGGTAAGTAAACAAAATATAGGCTTTATGTTTTCAGTTATTTACTTTTCGATAAAACATTATAATGTCATAAAACATTATAAACACATTATACAGTACTATTAAACAGTTATCTAAACTATTTCAAGAAAACCGAGAAAGAGTTGGTTTTCTTTATTACTACTGCTCAAAACGAATGTTAAAAGAAGTTTAAGGTAAAGCGAGGAGAGATGGCGCGGTCGAAGATTGCACACAAAGAGGTTCGGGGGGAAAGAGTAGAGTGCGCGCGCAGCGACTCCATGTAGTTATACAACAGCAGTAGTGGAGTGTCTACTGAAAGTGCAGGTTGTCTGTTCCGAGAGTTTAGGATAAAACATCGCTGTTTTGCATTGTCTGCCCAATTTAAGTGCTTGAATTTTCATATGTTTCTCTGAATTTTATAGAATGACAATAGTACAAAATATTTTTAAATTAAACGGTTTCGCATGAGACTACTAATCTAAACGATTCTTTCTAGAAGCGGCCATGTTTAAATAATAGGCCGCGCAATCTCTCCTATCGAAATGGGAGAGTTTGCTCATTTGCACTTAGGAGAGATTGCGCATTGTTCCCATTCGTTTTCATGCTAGGAGAGATTATGCAGCTTATTGGTAATTTTGCGTAAATTGCAAATTATATGTAAAACAAGAATAAATTAATTTTAAAATACTTTTTGAAAAAAAACAAACATAATTTTTAAAATTAATTTTGGTAATAAATTAATTTGCTTCCTTTATCTGCTTCTTTTTTTTTTTTCTTTAATTAAAATTTCTTCTTTCATCTTAAAATTGGTTCATTTTTGTGTTCTTTAATCATTAAGTTGAAATATTCACTCCTAATACAATGATATTTGTTTACAAAAACCTTAAAATAATGTCATTTAAGTGTAATTATTATTGTTAATAATTTAATTGTAGTTATTATTAAGAACAATCTCTTCTATCCATGTGCGCAATCTCTTCGACCCTATAAGACAGATTGCGCAAAATAGCTTTCTTGGTTTTATTATAACTCTTGTATTAGATTAAAGCATAACAACAAAATAGCAATGAAAATGCATAAAAAACAAATGAAGTCGCAATTATTCATGAATAGTTTAGCAAAAAATTGATAATTAGATTGTTTTTTACTTTTCTTTTGAATTGGGCGCAGACTCTCCTAGCTTTACCTTATATCTTTCTGGTATTCTTCATGTCATCCTTTTGTGAAATCCTTTTGTGACGACAAAAATGATGGTGATTCTGAGAGCAAAACTTATAGTAATAAGGAAATAAATTATAAAGTTAGAAGCAAAATTTGTTTATTTCCCAATTCTTTTATTATATTTTGATAATAGTATTAATTTTTTTAATACTGCTAATGTTGACTTCATTATTCCATAATATTAATTATTTAATTCTTTTTTTATAATACACAACATGCAGCATTAGTGAATAAAGAAATAACATAAATGATAAAGAAAATTAAGAAAATTAAGTGGGTACCATTTATGAAATTTTAAGATTTACTGAAGTATCCACCAATCTTTTTTTTTTTACTTAGAAAGTTACTAAAAAAGTAATTCAGAATTAGGAAAATATAAGATTTTTATGGATTTACTATTCCATCAGAGAAGGCCTTTTCTAAATTTTTGAGAGTTCTACACATTGCTCAACTAATGAAGGTGTTAATTGTCCAAGAAACTTAATAAATTAAGTCCGCAAATAAATTATAAAGTAAAAAAATATAATTGGTGGACAAAAATTATGCTATCGCACAGTCTGAGCCATCATCAAAGGGGATTCAGTCTTATTTCAGTCTTATTAGAAATCCTCAGCAGGAGTTGCCCTTGATGATAGGTTCAGGTCGTGCGAAAGGTTATAGATACCACTTTAACTTCTGGCACTTACGTCAAATCTCAAAAACAACAGAAATAAAAAAGTAAACAGTATTAAATCTCTTGGTCTTTCACCGAAAGCCTCAAATGAGTTTAAATTATAAAATCAACTAGCAAAAAAATTCATTAGTGGACAAAAATTATGCTTTCACAATCTGAGCTATCCACAAGGGATAGCTGAGGATTCCTAATAAGGATGAAACAACTGTCAAAGATTCCCTTTGACGACGGCTCAGACTAAGCGAAAGCATAATTTTTGTCACTAACGACATTTTTGTGTTAATTGTTTATAAATCGAAGTTTAACTTATTAATTGAAAAGTAAACAAATCTTTTTTATTAAAAGATATAAAATAAAGGTGATAATTAATAAGGTTGCATATTTCTTTTAGATAAGTTTCTAGAATAATTAGTACTTTACTTTCTTTGATTTTTGATTCAATTACTAGCATACACGCCCCGTCAACAATGAAAGGAAAACAATATGACGGCTTTTACTTGAGATAGAGTATTTGCCCGTAGGATATAGGCTAAAAAAAATTAACATTGAAATTTAAATTTTAATCTAGTAGGCTAAAAGTAATGAGTTATTTGTTTTCTCTGGAGTTTCTCTCATTGCGTCACACACAAAGGGAATAAGAGATATTTACTAGTATAGATTAATTTAACACAGTTTCTGTGGCCTAATTGATAAGAAATTTGCCTTTGGATCAGAAGGTTATAGGTTCAATTCCAGTCCGTCTGCGTTTCACTGAAGAAATTATTTCTATTTTCACAGGAAATCAAAATTATTTTCCAAACAGAGAAATTGCGTTACGGAAGTGAGTTGCGCATAGATAGATCTGGAAAACTATATAAGAGATTATTTTCTTTATCTTGTTTTTTCTTTTTTTTCTGTATTTGTTTAAGAACGCACTGCTGAACAAAGAAACTTAAATTTTAAGGTTCCTTTTAGAATAGGGTTCAACGTTTTCTTAGGGGTGGACAGTTTTTCTTCCTTAATAGCCGTTTTACATTTACCATTTCACACGCCATAATGCAGGCCATAACGCAGGCAATGTCAGGGTAGATTGCGAGTGATTGCTGCGTGTTCGCCCAGCTTAAGGGAATGGAGAAGGACAGGAAGGGGCAGGAAGTCTTATGATCTCCGATCTCAATGAAATTTCATATTAATGGGGTTTTTCGGGTTACAAAATACGAATAAAACATTCATTTGTAACTATCACGGGATTTATTACCAACTGGAAAAGTTTTGAATTGATCACCCAATTAAATTTCTTCTTTCTCCACATCAGGACAACTCAAAAAAAGAGTTGTCATTATGAAGTGATTTAATGTACTGGGATAAATTAATAAACTTGATTAAATGAAGACCAATAACACACAAAACATATTAAGTAATTAAATTTTTTATCATGCCTTAGTGGTCTTCATTTTATCAAATAAAGAATTTATTGCAATGTGTTTATTAATCATCATGCGGAATTTCATTGAATTTTTCCCAAATCGCAATTTCCACTGTTTTCAGAGGATATTTTAATTTTAAAATAAACAGACGATTTCATTTATTATCAGAATTGAAAAAGTAAATGCAAATTAAAATAATGAACTTTTTAAGCAACAAAACGTAGGCTTTAAATTTCAGAATATCCTTGTTGGTTTTTTTTTTTTTTTTTTTTTTTAGAGATCACAATAAATATTAAAAAAGTTCTTGAAAAGTAACTCAAATTCATTACAACTTTCCTTTGATTTACCATTTTCTATGAAGTTATAATAATAACCACAAATAGATATTATACATTCATTTAAATTCTATTATATACAACTTATAATTGTTATTATTATATTAAGTTTATTAAGGGTTTATAAAAAAAAAAAACAACAGAAAAATACTGTTTTCTTATCAACGAAATTTTAGATCTTCTGTAAGATATCACAAATCTTTATTAAAACTCCAAAACACTGCACCACAGACCAATATTTCGTCTTATTTTTCAAAGACTTCCTCAAGGTTTTTTGGTAACATAATAAACAAATAAATAAGATAAAAAAATAAAGATCAAAATGGAAAGAGAAATAACCTTCTCAAACCTTTACAAATCAATAAATAAATTCTATGCCAATAAGTAAACCAAATAATACTATTGTCATATAACAATAAAACATTCAAAATATTTTGAAAACAATCAAAATATTTGAAACTTATTATTAAATTAAATGCTATTATCTTACTGTTATTTAAAAACAATACTACTTAAATTTTAAAATTTTGCTTAATCTTTTGTTTTTTATCAAAGATTCTCTGAAAATGCTCAAAGACATGTTATTCACTTTCTGTGATTTATCCCTGTTAAAACATATGCAGCAGTTTATTAAACAAGATTCTAATGCATATCTTTTATACTCATCCTGAATTTTGTTAAATAATATTCACTAAAGGATCTGGGTTGTGACCATATCGAAAGCAGTGGTCTGCCTATTCAGATATTTTCTCATCTTTATTACGGAATGCTCGTACATGTTCATCCACCCGTTCTTTAACTGTGCGACCCGTGCTCCCCATGTAGACCCCCTGACGATCTCTACATTGGAGAGCATAAACCACCCCCATATTGTGTAGATCTGTATTCCCTCTTTTTCTTTTGAATTTAAATAAAACATTATCTTTGAAATATACTATATTGATTTTATTTTCTTTACATTTTTTGTTACACAGTTATTAATTTTCAAACCAATGGGGAATACCATGCATTTTTTAAACTCTTCTTTATTTTTGTGATCTTTTTTTATATTTTTTTCTTATAAAAAAATCCTTCAAACTGCTTTCAACAAAATACCCTTTGGAACAGGTACAAACAGGTAATAAACATGAGAAAATATCTGAATGGGCAGACCACTGTCTTCGATATAGTCATAACCCAGATCCTTTAGTGAATATCATTTACAAAATTCAGTATGAGTATAAAAGATATGCATTAGAATCTTCTTTAATAAACTGCTGCATATGTTTTAACAGGGATAAATCACAGAAAGTGAATAACATGTCTTTGAGCATTGTCAGAGAATCTTTGATAAAAAACAAAAGATTAAGCAAAATTTTAAAATTTGAGTAATATTGTTTTTAAATAACAGTAAGTTAATAGCATTTAATATTAGTAGCATTTAATTTTGCTGCGGGTATTGCGCAGAACGCATACTTCCAGAGAAGAGCACACCAAAGCAGAGAAACAAGGGCTATGAAAATTTTAAAATTGTTTATTACAATACTCATTAGCTATTTTGTATTGACCAATTACATGTAATGCTAAGGGTAACATGAATAAAAAAACTGTATGCACTTTTGCATATATTAAACAGTTTCTAATCTCAATGTATATAATCTTAATTGACTATAAATGTCATTAAACAATGACCACCATAATTGTACTTAATCTCAGTGTAATTATAAAATAATATAATGTATCACAGTATGAGCTAATAACTCTTGTTATATAACTTACAATATCATTAAAACACCTAAATACAAAAATATTAACAATGGTTTTCCCACCTATGTGTATGGACTGATATTCTAAAATACTCAATAATTGAAAATGGCAATTTCACACGTATGTGACAGTTCTCAATAATTCATTATTATACTACCCAATAAATTAATATTAACTACTATCTTAGGTTTTTTCCTTATGTGGAAATAATCACGAAATCATTCAATCAAATACTTATTGAATATTCTATTCACGTTATCGTACTTCGGCTTCTTCAATGCTCCTATGACTACAAAATATATAAAGTAAAATGTACTTACAAATTGTAGACTTCGAGTGATGATTCACTGCAGGAGCACCTTTCACGAAAACATGTAGCATTGATTCACTTTGAATATCTAACACTTGTTGACTTTACTAATAAACACTTAATTAACCTACAGGCCATTAACACTTATCAAAATTGCACACTTGCACTTTCCAATTCTTATTCTTCATCGTTAGAAGCACTTAATCCTCTTCTGTGTAATGATGTCTTCTTTCCACTTGTACGAATTAATTCTTCCTTATTAATTGGTTAAGAGTTCTTCCTTTATTCGAATCAATTTTCGTTCCGAAATTGCCTTATCCTTAATAGTTATGCACTTTCTTCTAT
>JAFIDM010000002.1:1036327-1073185 GCA_023159025.1 Thereuonema tuberculata
GCTTTGTAGGTAAACCTTGGTATTCTTGCGAAACACTTTTCACCGTCAGGTGATCTTATAGGTGGTAGACGACAGATCGGATCTAGGACTACAAATTCAAGAAAAATGATTTTTAATTTTTATCATAATTTCCTATTAAAAAAATAAGACTAAAATCGGCTACTTTCTTAAAAAATTAATGCTTTAACTTATATTTATACGTGAAAAAATGAAATAATTTTTTATATCCATTTTAAAAGTTACCGTTTATGCCTTTTCTTCCTTCACTGAAACTTAAATTGAAAAATGAAAATATATAAATAATTAGTCTTAAAAGTTAATAAAAAGACCAACAAACAAAAATATTTAAAAAAAAAAATATATACAATTAAAATTTAAATGACAACAACATTTCGGTTAAATCCATTGACATGTAAAATATCAGGAAATGATAGGGGATTATACGGAAACGCTCTAAACAACGGGATGATGTCACACTTCTACACAGCAGCGAACGAAGATGCAAATAAAGTGATACCACTATCATGGAAGGAGCTTCGTGAACCTCACAAGGAAAAACTTGAAACTGTGTCCAATCCAACCAGAAAAACAAAGCAGGACATGTTGCATCTAATAAGAAAAACAAATGACACCTACAATACAAGAGTAATTTCAAGGGAAAATAACTTTCACCGAACCCGTAATCGGATATAGTTTTTACGGAGAGGGTGTCATTGGAACATGATGAATCCCTTTGTATTAAAAACGACTCCTTTCACTTCCTTAGGATGCTATCAGGCTCATAACAAATAACAGTCGGGCCTTATAAATTTAACCGATGACCCTGCTCCTCTGCTCCTCCATGGGCACCGCTGTTAAGTATCTCTCCTGCAAACGGCCAAGGAACTTGATATACCCACTTAATAAGAAACTGTCCCGTTTCCGCTAAATATGTACAGGGGACATTCAGACATTGGAAGGCATAAACGACACTCTTAGGATTTGTTGGACAGTAATCATCTTCATTCTTATTAATAAAATTGGCAATGTTAACTAAATGGAAGAGGTTAGCAAAATGCCCTTCGGAGACATCGTTGTTTTCAAAATAGGGAAAATGTTTGGATGAGAAGCGATTGATACAAATACCTTGGAAGTTAAATTCCCTTGATGTTACTATTGTATTGTAGGTGTCATTTGTTTTTGTTTTTCTTAGATGCAACATGTCCTGTTTAGTTTTTCCAGTTGGATTGGACATGGTTTCAGATTTTTCTTGTGAGGTTCAGAAACCCTCTCCATGATAATGGTCTCATCTTTTTTGCATCTTTGGTCGCTGCTCCGTGGAAGTATGACGTCATCCCGTTGTTTGGTGCCTTTACATATAATCTCCTCTCATCTCCTGTTATTTTACTTTTCAATGTTCCGCTGGATCGGGCCGAAACTTGTAATTTGATTTTTATTTATATACGTTTGTTTGTTTGCTTTTTCTTAAATTGAATTTATTTTTGTATGTTGTTCTTTTTATTGACCTTTTATTTGAAAGCCTTTTTATATTAAAAAAAAAAGTGCTTCCGGTT
This sequence comes from Thereuonema tuberculata, assembly GCA_023159025.1. Classification (NCBI taxonomy): domain Eukaryota; kingdom Metazoa; phylum Arthropoda; class Chilopoda; order Scutigeromorpha; family Scutigeridae; genus Thereuonema; species Thereuonema tuberculata. The sequence goes on from JAFIDM010000002.1 coordinate 1,037,881, forward strand.
TTTGATTAATTAGTCAAGTAGGAAGATCATAATGAAAAATGATGTATGCAGGAAGGAAGAGGAGTGAAAGTAAGAAAACGAATTACGGATACACATAAAAAAGTATAACATTCTACATAGACATAAAAAATATATAACATGATTAGACACGGATATTCACACCGTAGACGATAGGAAGACTTTAAAGCCAGTTTAAATTAAATTAAAGTGTTTTAACTGATTATTGGAGATTTTTTTCTCTATGTTATTGCTGTGAGTATTTGTTTCGTTTTATCTTAATTTTTCTAAAATTCAATAATATAAACACTATAATTCAAATTAAAAATTGTATTTACAACATTAAGAAATTGCTGTTGTACATTAGATTGTCTTCGAATGCTGTCAGATCCTTTATGCAACGATCCCTTATCAATCACATTTAAATTGAGATAGAAATTCTATATTTATATACAATTAAACCAATACGATTTAAAATTATGAAGAATTGTGACATTTAAAACACTGCCTCTTTTTTATAGTTCCTCTATTGGAGAATTTTCAAAAGAAGGACTTACAGCAGACGATAGGAAGTTTATTAATATCACAAGAAACAATGTGCACGCATAGAAATAAGGAATCACTGATCTGTTTTTATTTTTTTTTCGATAAAAGGAATCCAGAACAACTGTTTCAGGTTTCCTAACCATCATCATGTGCGTGCACGTTTTTTTTCTTATGATATTGATATTATTTTCCCACGTTAAACTTGTTGTTAGATAAGAAGTTCATCTCCTTGGAAAATTCTCCAATAGAATGACTATCAAAACAAGGAAATGTTTTCACTATCACATGTTCATAATTTTAAATTTCATTGGTTTAATTACAGTAAAACCCCGTTATTACGCTCGTCAAGGGACCGTGACCTACAAGCGTAATAAGCGGGATAGCGCTATAAACGGGGAATGATTTATATGATGGGGGAACATTTAGACACCATTTTACAGGAAAGATACTTGATTCTGAAATAGATATAGTGCAAATGTGAGCTTATTTCCTATTAAAAAAATCTTTGATTGTGGTTTGCCGTGTGTGTATGCTACTGTTAAAAATTACGACATTTTCAATGCGGTTCAAGAAACTATTAACATCAATTGATACTCCACTAGGAGCAATACAAATATATTTTCGGAGCAGTTTTAGTGCACTGCCCGCTATTTCACGCGCCTTTTCTTGAATGATTGGGTCATTTAATGGCACTGATGCATCACGGAACTGATGAAACCATTCAATTAGAATTTCCTCGGCATCTTCACATTTTCCACACTACTTTTTTACGTTTGCAACCATCCTTCGCTGAATTGATAATTCCATTCTTATTTTTTATTATTGTTCTCAGACTGGATCAGGGAATTCTTAGATTCTGCGAAAACCTTCTGATTTAGTGTAGAATTCTCGTCGTACTTACGAAGAATTTGCAATTTTTCAGTTATAGAAAGGGATTTCCGCTTCAAAGAGTTCGAAGATTCCCTCCTACCAGGGAAAGAAAAGAATCGTTACAGTGTTACATTTCTTTTCGATACAAAATTTCCGATATAAAAATGCGCTACAAGCGGGATTTGAAGCGTTATAAGAGGGTAAAAGTATAGAGAGTTATATAGAAAATTCCAGGGACCGCATGAAAGGAGCGTAAAGAACGGGATAGTGCTATAAGCGGGAGCGTAATAACGGGGTTTTACTGTATATATAAATATAGAATTTCTCTCAATGTAATTATGATCGAAAAGGAATCTCTGCAAAAAGAATTCAAAAGCTCTCGAAGACAATATAGTATAGGGTAGTCTTAAAATTACTTTCCCTGTTTGGAGACATCTGCAGCGACAAATAATGAAAGCAATGAAACCAAAATTCAGGTATAGTCTACTGATGGCGTGGTGAGAAGAATTCTGCAGAAAAAAAAAATTAGTACCTAAAGTCGCCAATAGGAGAAAATTCGTCGCTGTCGGAACCAGTAAATTGGTGAATAATTACAATGAATGCACGCAAAAAGGATTATGAAAGTTCATGAACATACCGTACAGCAATGACTGGAGTTTGAGATTTACAGGAAACGTTCTGAAACAACACAGCAATCTTATTCATCAATTGTTTGTTAACAATCTATTATCAATATTACCACAATAATCAATCATTAGGGTCCTCTGGACCACTTGCAACATTTTCAATGTGCTGACCTTTCTTGTGTTCAACATATTGCATCCTGTGATATGACGTTCTCTACTGCTGCGTGTAAAAGTGTCAGTTTGGATGATTGTAACAGCCCATTGTATATTCTGTTTCAACGAATGAGGTTTGTAACGCCACCAGTATACACAATGGATTTCAGGTTCCCCCACAACCAAAAGTCACATGGGTCATGTCCGGGGAATGGGATGGCCATTCCAACCGAAAAAATTGACTAATATCGCTCTCATTCCCGAAATGCTGGCGTAACAGGTTGTATACTGCACGAACAATATGTGGTCGTGTTTCATCTTGCATAAAACGTGTCGAGTGTGAGCATTGTCTTTGTCTCAATTCAGGAATGACAAACGTTTGCAGCATTTGCAGATATCTCTCTCCATTAAGGGCACAGGTAACCTGACCCTGTCGGAGTCATAGTCTCAAAAAAGCATGGTCATAATATGAACTCTGTCATGAATCCGCAGCACATAGTTACTTTTGGAGAATGCAGTGGCACTTGATGAATCACTGAGGGACGTTCACATGCCCAGACTCGGCAGTTTTGAGTGTTGACTGACCCATTCAGATAAAAATGAACCTCATCTCCTCTCAATATGTTCCAAGATCAATCATTGTTGATATCCATTTGGGCAGGAAATGTTAGCGCGAAAGTCAGGCGCTTATCATAAACTGTAGGTTTAGTTCTTGCACACGACTGATCAAATATGGAAAGAAATGCATTTTCCGTAAGATTTTCCAGACAGTCTCAAAACGCATATCGGTTTGGCGAGGTATTGTACGAGCGCTTGGACCACTACTAGTCCCTGTGTCGTCAAACACTGCAGTGGCAACATCTGTTACTGTGTTTTCTGATACTGATTACCGTCCTCTGCCGGCTCTCACTCCTAGCGATCTAGTTTCCTCGAATTTATGAATCATAGCTCGCAGTGCTACAGCAGACATTGAACCTTTACGTAGGTTATGAAGCCTTCGGCAGTATCTAAGAGCCGCCGCTGCATTGCACTCTTTAGTCTAAAATAGCTTTACAAGTAACCCCACGTTGAGGTAAGGTAGGCCGCATATTGAGCAGAACTGTTGTCAATCGACGAACTGCTTTAACTGAACGTTCGCTCTTCTCTTTTTAAAAGGACTGCGTAGTGCTGCTGTCACTTATGCACTAGAAAATTTGCAAAATCTACATTTAGTGTGATAGCAGCGCCGAATTTTTTCCTATCGTCGACGTTTGGTACTAATTTTTTTTTTCTTTTTTTTTTTGCAGAATTCTTCAGCCCAAGCTGTCAATAGACTATATCTGAATTTTCGTTTCATTCCGTTCATTAGTTTTCGCTGCAGATGCCTCCAAACAGGGAAAGTTATTTTTTGACCACCTGGTATATTAGAGCAATTTTTTAATGTCTTAGATACAGAAGGTTGATTCAGATAAGAGTTCACAAAAAGAATTGGTTTGTCCATATGTAGTTTGCATTTGATTCGTTGCTACAAACGAGTAGATTGTTCTGTGAAAACCTGCAAAATAATTTTTGAAAATGGCCGTGAAATTGAATTGTTAATGGGAAGGCTCCATTAATGGACTTTCCAATGCGGGATACTCGTATTCTAACATCGTAAAAATTATAAGGAAAATGTAATTCTCATTAGCCGTCGAAATGTTGGCAATGTAATACAAAGAAATCAGAATATGGCCACAAAAGATCGTGGATCTCAAGTTAAACACACTCGTAAACGTGCACAACCTGCCTTCTAAACTAGCACTGTCCGATATATTAAATAGGTTTGGCTCTCTTGTAAAAACCCATACACAAAGTCATATGTGTGTTAAGCTTGAAACATCTTAAATGAGCATTTGCCATATCATAAGACAAAACCTAAAAATGAAAAGTCGTCACGAAGCAAGAGGTCACATGCTTACAGAGCGGCAAATTCGTTAGCGGTTCACAAATGACCGGAAACTTTACGAAAATCTTGCGGCAGAGAAATGGAAATGGACTGTAACCCACGAAGAAGCATGAATTTATCTAAATAACACAGACAAACCGTGAGCAATTTTCTAGCGATCAAAAGATGCGAAGGGACGTTCCGAATTTGTTCGATAGTGGAAAGGAAAATTTTCCAAAGTTATGGTGGTTGAAGGTTATTGTGCACGTGGCAAAATAACTTTATATTGTTTACATTTGATTGGGCTCCCATCACTACTAAGATTGATATCGTCAGTCGTTCATTGCAGCCAGATGAACTAGAATTCATGGAGTAGAATGCAGGTAACAGGAAGAAGAAGACGGCAGGATTTTTCTCCACGCCAAAGACAGTGTTGAACAGGCAGCGAAAAAAAAATACTTATTTGCACAATAGATACATAGACCTAGAGAGGCTTCAAGGCGGCATTGCCTTCGTTCAGCCTACCAGGCCGGACAAACTTGGGGTCGTGCATGCTTCGATATTGGAGAGTGAACGCGGGTCTGGTCTCCGCTGCCTTTTAATATGGGAGACTACAGAGAATTGGTTAAGTGTAGTTGCTCCGGATGCCGGACATGTTGCTCCTGTTCAAAGGTCAAGGAGCACGAACTGCACTGGGGGTCGACATCGCAGCAATGAATTCACTAGATTACTTGTTTTTCTTTTAATTCGTTTCACAATTTAATTATCATAATGTTGCTTTGTTAAGTCAATGCTTTCATATAATAATAATATATAATTATTTTGTTCCAGGGATGAATTGGAAGATGAAGAAGATGATCCAGAGTCTTAATAGCTGTATACTGTCTAACAGATTTATGTTGACGATCCCGTATTTTCGTGATTTCACGTAATTTACGCGAGAATAGTCTCTATCCATGTCTTCTCACAAAATATTGAAACATTAAAATGAATTATAATACGGGGAAATGCATGATACTTTTACTACGTTTTAAAACAGCTTTAATAAATTGAAATCAGTCAATAAACAAACAATAAATTAGCATTTTCCTAGTGACAGACATTAAAAATACTAAATTTCTTGAAGAGGCTGCTGAAGAGGCTAATGGCGAGATCTCGAGAATTTCGTAATTCTCGCGCAAACGTGATCGTCAAAATAAATCTGTTAGACTATAGCATCGGTTTCTTACATGAGTGTTCCTTAGGATTTGGTCGGGTTTTTTTTTACTTAAAAAGGGGTTCCCTTAATTTAATAAATTTTCCAAAATAATTAAACTCACAGTTGCTTTTTAAAAATAAATGTTTTTTTGGCAAATAGGAAACTCCAAAGATCTAAACTATTTTTTGTGGAAAAGAACACAATATTGAATCTTAAGAAAAGTGAAATTTTCAGGTTTTTGAAAATTGTGCAAAATCCCTAAGTTTTAGAGATCAATGTGTAGGAACAAAAAAGTTTTCTTTTCACATGAGCTCTCAAACACAAAAAATAAAATAAATCGGACCATTATAAGCATAGTGACAAAAGAATTTAGTGCGGCTCCTGGTGGCCATCTTTAACGGCCGCCATTTTGGTTCCTGCGCGGATTTGGAAGTGCCGCCCTATCTGAAAACTTGCCTTTTGGCATCAACTATTACCACAGAAAGTGGCATATTCCAATCAAAAAGTGCAGTTTACTATCTATTTAGCCATGTACTCAACGTAGAACTGGGCGGAACGGAGACAATGCCACGAAGCGTCTGGCTTCGTCTGAGAAAATCTACCCAACGTTTGATGATGTATCTACTCATGATGGCGTTATATGTTGCCGCTGTAGGACCAAAGCGTTTGTGGCAAACTAGCCTTAAAATCCCCTTCCATTACATGAATAGAACAGGGTAGAAACCACATTTCCTTCAATCCACAGCACTTGCGTGTCTTTCCCACTACAAGAAAGGGCTGCAAAGGCCCTCTCTTTCTTTCAATAAAGCGTAATTATTGTAAATAGTAATTACTTTGCACTATCCCTGTAATAGTATTGTCAATACATCATCCAATGTATTACGAATCAGCAGTAGATCTTTCAAAATTTCGAATCCAATTCTTTTGCATCTGCACAGTAACGCAGCAGTGATATTTTATAATTTCAATAGGGGTTCTTTGTGACAAAATTTATTTCCAAAAACATTATGATAATTGTATATAATAATTGCATTTGAAGATTAGAAGATATTTATGAATATTTTTCAATCAAATAAATTATTTACTGAGGGACCAATTCCCAATTACAATCACATGTAGAAAGTTACTAAAACAATTGTGATAAAACGCATATTTCTATATTAGTTAATCTGGGCTGAAATATTCATAATTTTGATGGCAAACTGAATCAGCTCATCGGTCTTTTTTCAGAAAGATAAGCAAATAATCTGAAATCCTGGGATGAATCGGTCAGACTTTTGTTCGTAAGGCTTTAAAAATTTTTTTTTTTATTAAATACATCTTTATCTCCTGTTAAATTTAAAGTCTTCGTGCTAAAACTATACTAGGAAAGATGAATCAATGTTGATCATTATCCGCAGTGAAAGTTTTAATGATGTCTCTCCAATCCAAAAAACACATTTAATTTATTTGAAAATATTGAATAACGAAAATTTTTCTACATTTGTAATTGATTTTCAATTTCTAAATAACATTTTTTTTGTTTTATGTAACGGTGATGCAGGAAAAATTCTAGGGCTTGAATGTCTGACTCCGTCTGTCTTTTATTTTATTTTTTTTTAAATTTTTAAAAGAAATTGCCTTTTCCGAACATGTTTAAATATAAATAGAATCGTAAATGTTTCCGAAACAACGATCAACGTTAAAATTTTACAGTACGACAAACTATTGAGATAGCTACTAAATGGCAACGAGTCATTTTTATTAAATCTTAATACGATTATTTAATCATTTCTTATCAAATCTACACATTTGAAAGAAAATTAAAAACAAAATTTTATAACAGTTCAACGTTTATCAAATACTGTCTAGATTATCTTTATCAACACTATCTTTAAATATGTGTGTGTGGTCGGTTCGCACCGAAGTGCGAGCTTCGTTGCCGAAGCATCCGTGCTCCAGGGAGCGCTAGTGTTCCCAAGACGGCGAACCCCTAGCAGACTCCCTAGAATTACAAGGGAAAGATACTGGGGTGGTTTCCCGTGGCCTTCCCCAGGACGCCATTAAGGAATGACGTCAGACCGAAGAGAAAGTGAAGAAGAGGCTACAACACAGGAAAGGAAATTTTTGAAACATCCATGCTCGCTACCGGGATTTGAACCCGGGCGCTGGCACATTGATCTCACAACAGACCGACGCCTGAGACCGCTCGACCACACCAGCGCGGCATCTTTAAATATACCTTTTAAATAATGAAAGAATTCAAAACTTAAAATTTTTAAATTTTTAAAAGTTTCTTTGCTGAATCTAAGGCACATAAAAATCCATATAGAATCACAGTAAATAAAGAATCACACAACTAACAACAAGTATGAAATGGAATTAGAATAATTCTCGCAGAATTATTAAACATTCACCATTAAGTTATTTGTTGTCATTCATTACATGGCAAACACTACCTTTTTGTTTTCGGAATAGTTTTAAAGTCAAACACTGAAGCCTAATTCAATAGAATTTAGAGAAATAACGATAATACACGAGAAGAAACGATAATAAAAAATAATTAAAAAAAAAAATAATATTTAGTAAATCAAGGAAGAAATAATTAAACTATTGATATAATTTCCTTTCTTTTCTTCTTCTTTCTTCGAATTTGGCCGACTATGGACCACGTGAAATAACTCATGATTATTTTTCTACTTTCTTTCTTCTCTTCCAGTATTCTTTCATTCTTTCACTATGTTGTTTCCTTCTTTCTTCCGTCCATTTTGCTCCCGTCTTCTTCTTTGCCTTTTCTTGAAAACCCTTGAATCCCCTGATCTTTTTTCTGAATTCTTCTCTTCTCTCCACCTCTTCTCCATCTATTTTCATTTCTTCCATGTCTTTTCTGACCTCCTTGATCCATGTCATCTGAGTCTAGGGGTTTCTGTCGAAGAAGGTGAATAATCTCTTCGTCAGTCTACCTTCACTCATTCTTTTAATGTGTCCGTAGAAAGCCACTCTTCTTTTCCTCATTGTGTCAGTTATTTTTTCTGTTTTTGCGTAGATTTCTTTGTTGTTTCTCAGTTTCCATTTTCCATCTTCATATTTTGGTCCCAGGATTTTCCGTAAGATCTTTCTTTCCTTTTTTTCTACCTCGTCCAATTGTCTGGCTGTGTTTAGTGCAAGGCATTCTGAGGCGTAGAGGCCTTCTGGCTTAATGACTGTATTGTAGTGCCTAATTTTAACGTTTATAGATATGGACTTCTTGTTTTATATATTTTTTGTCAAATGGAATGACAGTTCCATTTTTCTTGCTCTTGCTAGGACCGCTTCTTTGTCAAGGGCGTTTGGTTGAATTATTTCTCCCAGATATTTGAATTTATTAACCCTCTTGATTTTCCCATACTTTGTTGTGATCTGTCTTGGTGCATCTTTTCTATTGGTCATGTATTCCGTCTTTTCATAAGATATTTGTAGTCCAGCCTTTTCTGACGTCTCTTTCAGTATATTTATTTGTCTTCTTGCATCTTCAATGTTTTCCGCTAGTATTGCAAGATCGTCTGCAAAAGCCAGGCAGTCAATTTCCAAGTTATCTTTCTTTCTTCCTATTTTTATTTTCTTGATTCTTTCCTCTTCCATTCTTTTCCTCCACTCTCTCATTACTTTCTCCAGCACACAGTTGAAGAGCAATGGGGAAAGCCCATCTCCCTGTCTTACTCCTGTTTTCACCTCAAATGGTTCTGAAATCTCTCCCAAAAATTTTACTTTTGACTTCGTGTTTGTTAGAGTTTTTTTGGTGATCGCAATTGATTTGTCATCAGCTCCGAATTCCTCCAATATATTGAAAAGTGTGTCTCTGTCTATAGAATCGTATGCCTTTTTGAAGTCCACGAATGTCACATGAATGTCCTTGGATCTCAGTCTCCTGTACCTTATTATGAGTTTCAAATTTAATATCTGTTCTGCACATGATCTTCCCTTCCAGAATCCTCCCTGGTAGTCACCTAATTGTGGATCCAGTTGGGCCTCCAATCTGTTTTGTAAAGCTTTGGAAAGGATTTTGTATGTAACCGAAAGGAGTGAGATTCCCCTATAATTGTTGGCATCAGTTTTATCTCCTTTTTTGTGTATAGGGTGGATCAGGGCTGTTTTCCAATCTTCCGGTATTTCCTCCGTTTCCCAGATATTTTGTATTATTTTATGTAGGCTTTTGACTGTTTTGATATCTATGCTTTTCCACATTTCTGCTATAATTGAGTCCTCTCCTGGAGCTTTATCATTTTTTTAGTTCTCTAATAATCTGTTGGATTTCTGCTAGGTTCGGTGGCTTGGAGTTTTCAAATTTACATTTCGGATTTTGTTTAGGGAATTTTGTTTTCGGTTTTTCACAGTTCAGTAGTTTTTCGAAGTATTTTGCAAGTATTTTGCAGTTTTCTTAGTTATTCAGGGCTATCCTTCCTTCTTCGTTTTTGAAACATAGGTTTGGTGGTTGATATCCCTGAATGTTTCCTTTCTTTTATTATTTTTATTACTTTTTTTCCATAGCTTTACAATTTTAAATTATAAATTCGTTGTGTGATGAAACATACTCATTTATCTTTCCATAATTGTGCTCATTTGCCTGATCATAATATCAGTTAAAGTTCGTGGGTACTATAATCTAGTAGCAGAGAATCCAATAGATCCGTCCGAGATACTTTTATTTATTGCAGTTATAAAAAAAAGAAAATTCTTATTATTGTAATTACATTGTAATGCTTATCTGAATGTTCTTTCGTAAAGCTCTGCTCAAGAATTCATATAATAGTATTAAGAAACAAATGTGATAAAATAAGATAACATTGTTATAGCATTATCAGTAATAAAGTTAATACCATACATTACTTAACATCTTTACTTAAATTTAAATATTAAAAAAAATATTTTTTAAATTCTATGTATAAACTGCGTAGAGTTGTTCAAATGAATTTTAAAATAAAGTGGAAAATTAATACCTGGAGATGTTTCTGTTCCAACAATCGCAACTATTAAGAGAATGAAATAAAAAGAATATGGTTGTTGAAGTGATTCTTTTCTGTTTTCTATAATTTATCCTTACTGTTATTTTTAATGTTATATGTTTACACTACCCATCATTTTTAATAAAATCAAAAAAAAAATATTTATTTTTTTCAAAACTTTTTTTTGAACTGCTCAATCTTTAGAATTAAAACATATCCATTCGTGAAAATACTAAAAATACAGAATTTCATGTTTCATTTTGCTTTCTTATTATCAATATTTTTGAATTTCGTAAATTGAACCTGTATATCTTAAATTAAAAAACTATTAATGTCTTGATTTTAAATTTTGAAAGAAAGTTGACAAAAATGTTATTAATTACAGTTATCTTTTCATTATATTTAGATACATTTCATTACATTGTTTTTTGTGTAGGGTAAATGAAGTGAATTTAAAGTTAATTTCCACTGAACGTTCATGGAAGTTCTAATAAAAACTGATTTTATCAATACTTCATATAATTGAATGTTACTATGATTCACTATTTTTTTAATAAATTAGATGTTTACTTAGAAACTGTCTAAAATTAAAGAAATAATTTAATAGAAACCGCATCACAAGTTTCTTAATAAGGTTATTGTAATGGTTATATTGATGGAGTTCTCACAGCCCCTTTTCATACTTTACTTGAAAAATTACTTGTAAGTTACGTTTTGCCTTCCAGGCTACAAGTAACGTGTAGCTTAGTTAAATAAGAATGTTGTTTTTTTTTTTTCAAAATTAAAGACAGATGTAATTAAAAAAAATAAAATTAAAGTTATTAAGATATAGTAGAAATACTTTTTTTGCTTACAATTTTTTGGATGAACGATTGATATAAAGGCTTTTGCAAACTTTTGTAGTTAAGAAGACATTTAAAATTAAACATTAATAACGAATAACTTAATAGAAATCAAATTCCGCATTATTGTTTTAATTTTTTTAATATTTAAGAATCATTGATTTGCTGATCTTATCTTAAAGATCTCAAAATCACTTTCAATTTTTAGGTTTTACTCTTAAATTTCAATGTAAGTTAGGTTTTTATGTATATTTAGGACATTGTTTACATTAATTAACTTAAATTTATTTTACTTACATAAACCACCTAATATTATACATAGCATAGCCATTTCACCTTCTGTGAACTGATGCATTGAAGTGATTAACCAGAAGAAGCAATGGTTAATGAAGTTGAATTAAAATTACAGCAGAAGTGAATTACCATAATACAATGAAAAACTGTAATAAAATACGAAAGAGAGGATAATGTTTCCATCCTGGTAATTTCAACTCCAAATAATTCATCGAAATAGGGTCTAATAATAATTACGTTCACATTCATTGTTAATATATTACAATTACAGAGAAGTTCTTGAAAGAATTGCAGGATATATTTATTAAAATGATATTAGTTAAACATGTCTTCATTTTACATTTCTGATTTTGTATAAAATAAATAATATAAATGTGGATGACGGATTTTTCTACTTCTGATATTTCGATATTTCTCTCGATATCTAGAGCTTTCCACACAGCACTCTTGAGATTTACATTAGAAAGTCCGAGCGGTTATTGGATCAGCATCATTGTTTCAAAGCACACAATGATAAGCTTTATCCGAGAAGATAAATACATATATCAAATTCTTCTACAAAATCTCTTCTTTTCATATTTTATAAAGCATGAAAGTAACTCCATATAACTCCTTCATAATATTTAAAAATTGTTTATTTAAATACTAAAAATAGCAAATTTTCGGGAACGTAATACGTAATGCCCTTCCTCAAGCCAAAATAAGAATAAATGAAACTAACAAAAATACAAAAAATGAAGAACATCAACAATTTGATGTGTAATTTTAAATTGTTGATGTTCTACCTTTTTTGTGTCATTCACTTTGATGTGTAATTTTAAAGTGAATGACACAAAGTTGTTGTAACAATGACAATTGAATCAATGGGTAAATTTATAGATAATGACAAGAAATAACGTTTACAAGAACAATGAGTTGATTAAAGTTAATAATTTAAAGAATACTAGAAACAGCAACTTTAATAGATATGAAGGCATCAAAGTGGACCCCATTGGTTTAATTAGAGACTTTATTAAAGCAGACAATAAATATGGTGTTACTATCACTGGTACAAATTCTTTAAATTATTAACTTTAATCAACTCATTGTTCTTGTAAACGTTAATTCTTGTCATTATCTATAAATTTACCCATTGATTCAATTGTCATTGTTACAACAATTTTATGTCATTCACTTTGAAGTGTAATTTTTACATTGTTGATGTTCTTCCTTTTTGTATTATTGTTAGTTTCATTTATTCTTATTTTAGCTTGAAGAAGAGAATTACGTATTACGTTCCCGAAAATTTGTTATTTTTAGTATTTAAATAAACATTTTTAAATACTATGAAGGAGTTATATGGAGACTTTTATGCTTTACAAAAGATAAATACATTTGTCAAATTTAAACACAGAGGGATCGCAACGAACGTAAATAGATAGACCAATTTGGAGATATTTTTATTTGCACTGGGGATAAAAACTTAAGAAGATAAGAGGGAGAAATGAATTTGTGTACGTGCTAAACGATCAAAAGAACAGAAATATAAACGATTTATCGATATGCATGCTCTTTTGCCATTCTCGTGTTAGTGGCTTATTAGATCCTCTGCTCAAATATTCTGTAAGTCATCGTACTAAAACCCCATCAATGGAATGGAATATCTCAGCCTCGGAAATGGTAATAATTAGCTCCTTACAAATTGGATTTGTCTTTCTAGCCATGACATAGTTACACAAAAATCAAAAAGGCTTTGCTAGAATGTATTCAATACTTGTGTTTATGAGAGGAAGTGAGGTCCCATATGGGACACATAAGCTCAAGGAAAAGTTTATCACTCGGAATAACTACGATCGTTCTTCATATTCTATCTTGTACTCCTATTAAATTAAATTAGAAAACTCCATCTACGGATAAATTTCATTTTATTACTGGTGATATTTCGCGGAGAATACCATCTTCCCGCTTTTTCAAACCGTTTTAAATAACAAAGATTAACTTCCATTACATTCACTGGTTTGCACGATACAGACATATTAAACCAACATATTAAACCGTGCAAACCAGTGAATGTAATGGAAGTTAATCTTTGTTATTTAAAACGGTTTGAAAAAGCGGGAAGATGGTATTCTCCGCGAAATATCACCAGTAATAAAATGAAATTTATCCGTAGATGGAGTTTTCTAACTACGATCGTTTTTGAGGACGCACTTCATCCTGTAGCGAAATAGCCAATTCGCATTTCTCCCATTGTATATTCCGGAAAAGGAAAACAAAATATAAATTACGTTATAATGTACCGCAAAAATTCGGAAAAAACCACAAAAAAATATTTGTTCACCTAAAATTTAAAAAAGGAATTAAATTTGATTCAGCTTTTCATCATAACTTTTATTTGCAAACTTTATTTCAAAAATTACATTCAAATATGCATAGTATCTGCGCGACGAATTGTTGTTGTTGTTGTTTTTAACCATTTACACGTATCCGACTCTTGGCGATTCTATGGGTCATCTCTCGCCACTCTTTCCGATCTTGTGCTATCCTTCTTAACTGCTCTAAACTTAGGCCTGTGATTGTTTTAATAGTGTCTATCCAGGTAATCCTCGGTCGGCCACGCCTTCTTTTCCCACTCATCATTCCCAACATCATTGCATTCTCAAGTGAATCAGATCGTGACACATGTCCAAAATATTTGAGCTGCATTCTTGTAATCTTCCCGCCATGTTTCATGCGTTTCAAAACCTCCCTGTTTGTGACCTTTTCTGTCCATGGAATTCGTAAGAGTCGTCTCCAACACCATAGTTTGAACCCATCTATTCTCCTCCAATCAGCTTTCTTCATTATCCAACTTTCACATCCATACAATGCAATAGGAAACACTATGGCATTGACTAGTCTGCGTTTAGTCGAGAGACCGATGTCCTTACTTTTCCACACTGTGTTCATGCTAAACATTGCTCTGTGGCCTTGACTCTGGTCAATCTTGGATCCAAGGAAACAAAAATCTTTCACGCATTCAAATTGTTCTCCATCGATGGTTATTTTATTAGCCTTTGTTTTAGCAGTCGTCATGATCTTTGTCTTTTTGATATTAAGAAGGAGACCCATCTTTTCACTTTCTCTCTTCATCTTTCCTACAAGTTGTCTCAATCTTTCCTCAGTTTCTGATAACAAAGTTGTATCATCTGCGTATCTAAGGTTGTTGATAACTCTACCACCAATCCTCACACCGATCTCTGATTCTTCCAAGTCTGCTTTCCTCATTACCATTTCAGAGTACAGATTAAAGAGGAACGGGGATAAAATTCAACCCTGTCGCACACCTCTATCAATATTAAACCACTCAGTGTCTCCATATTGTGTTTTAACAGTAGCTTTTCGATTAGTATATAGAGATCTTATCATCTCTATTAGATGCACAGGAATGTTTAGTTCTTGCAATGCCTTCCATAATTGGTTATGTTCAACGCAGTCGAACGCCTTTTGATAGTCAATAAAACAAATGTAAATGTTTTTCTGATACTTATAATATTTTTCCATTATCCATCGAAGATTTGAAATATGGTCGCGAGTACCACGACCACGCCGGAAGACTGCTTGAGAATCTGGAAGCTCTGCTTCTATGAACGGTCGAAGACGTTGTTGGATAATTTTGAGCAAGATTTTGCTTATATGAGGAATTAACGCTATTCAGGGCTATTCTGTAAATTATCGGTATCCTTACCCGTAACAACAATTGTTAAGATTTTTAAAGAGTGTCATAACAATATTGGTAAAAGTTGGTATTCTGTAATCTGTCCTGTTATAGTTTCACTTCCGGTTTACATGTATCGTTAAGACCAGGACTGCCCACTTGATAAATGAACGTTTTGCGATTGGAATTTTTGATATTTACGTAATGCGCATGCGTGCAACTATAGCCAGGAATGATCACAACATCTATTACCAGGAATATTGAACGATCATGAGCCACGAAATTTTCGTTAAAATGAATCACGGAAAGATATCAAAGGCTGGAAAAATGCAGGGTATTCATGACCTGTAGAAATGTATTAAAATATATATTAATTACATTGATAACATAATTTCTGCCTCATTCATATATGTCTGACAGATAATAAACAGGAATTACGCTATAACGTACATTGATACAAAGGTGGTGGAGAGGTCAATTGGTCCCTCAGCAACCGGGGCCCGGCTGCTTTTTCTGTTTCTTATGGTTGTCAATTTGGAGATTCTTTGTTTTGCTTTGTTGTTTTGGTTGTCAATTTTGATTTTTTTTTTAAATTTCTGTTTGTCAATTTGGAGATTTTTTTTTTTGTTTTTAATTTCTGGTTATCAAGTTGGAGTTATTTTTTGTTTAATTTTTGATTGTCAAGTTGGAAATTTTTGTTTTTGTTTTTAAGATTGTAAATTTGAGATTCCTTTTGGGTTTAGTCTTCAGGTGACCTCGGCACTTTGGAGTATACTTGGGGTAGCCCTTATCTAAGAAATGTCTGCCTATCCCTTCTATAGAAGTATAAAATCATGTAGTATTTTCGCGATATTTTTGGCTAAGAATTTATAATTTTGTTCATAACAGGGGGGGAAGGGGGGGGGGGAGGCCCGGTATTGCATTTGGTACTGGGTCAGGAATTTGATGTGTGGGGTCTGCTTACATAGGTACTTATTGTAATCTGCTCTCAAATTAGAATTAATTACTGCAGCCTACAACAGGAACAACATTATGCACTTTACAATAAATTTTACAGTACATTATAAAATGAACTCATAGATTGTATATAATTAAAATTACTGTAAAGGGATATGGCAGAATGTTGTATTGTTGAATGTTTTAAATGATGATTTCGATGCATTCATACAACATCCACCATACGGAATGTAGAAACGAAGAGCTGTGTAATAAGTACATGATTAGTGAATTCAATTATAGCTCTAATTATTATGTTGTAAACATACCAATATATTTTCCTTTATTAGCATAAGACATGTTTATTTTTACACGGACTGATGATCATATTTTATGATATGTCAGTAACATATAGTGCTTAACATATGCTAAAATGTAATTAATTTGATGATTAATATGTTTCATGTGATATCATGTTTATATGAAAGGGACAAAAACAAAAAAATATAAACTTTCAGAAAATATTTATTGTACTTATTGTTAATACATTCTATATTATGCATGTGAATGTTGAACAACAGTTGACACAATCAAGTGTTACAAGTATGACATAATAGTTTAATATGGCTTAGTAGTATTTTGAAGCAACTTTTATCTATGTACTAGGCAGTTTTAATTTCTTTCTTTTTGAAAAATATTAACAATGCTATTTTAACAAAAGTATATAGGTTTTTTTCAATTACCTTATCATATACTACACAGTACATTACATTATACTTTTTACAGTTATTAGACTATGTAAACTACATAGTCTAATCATATTACATTGTAAGGTTTTGAATTGGAGACGTATTTATTTGCAATCAGTATTTCATAGGTGGGCTGAAATCATGGCTTGTCACAGTATGGTTTGGCTTTTCAGATTTGTATGTATCGACATGTCAAACATAATTGTGAAAGTAATGATTTATTGTGACATACCAGCATTCTTTTTTTTGATATTACAATTAATATGAATGTGTCAAGAGGATTCATGAATTCTGCAAGTGCCAGAGACAGATAAACAACTGTTATGTTATAGTAATGACATAGTTAATAACACAATCTTCTCTCATAAAACATAGGGATTACACAAAACTTACATAAAATTTAATGATAATTATCTTGAAATGAATTTAAGTAAATGTAGAATGACATGGATGTTCATTGGCATGTCCTAGCCATAATGATGCTGTACTGAAATTTAATATTGAAACGACTGTCCATCTGTTAACTAAAGTACTGCATGATGACATTTCTCGTACATTTCTGCCCTGCAACATGACATCTCTACATTGTTCACCATCAGCTCTGAAATTAAAAAAAAAAACATTTTCATTATTATTTAAGTAATAGGTTTCATGTATTGATATGATATATTATTATTATTATTATTTTTATTAGGTCTATTAGTGATGGCTACCATAGATTTACATGTTATCTATGCTATATGTCTGGTTGTGTATAACACTAATTATCAACACTGCACAGTATTGCATAAATTTGTGGGAATTACTGACCAAACATGATAATTTCCTGTACTAACTAATCCAAAGTTTAACAGAACCCTTATTTTCAATATCAGAAATTCATATGCTGCACACTTTCATTACTATTTCAGATGTGATGAATGTTTGATATTTGTACATTTGTTAAACACATATCAATGTTGATTTACCTATGTGTAAATATGTTTTCAATGATTCTAAGTTATGCTTGTAAATGATGTTTTGCATAGTACATTTGTATTGTTGGATTTTCATCTTTCATTGGACACTAAGCTTTATATATCTGTGTAATTTATTCATGTATTTATATTTACTTAGCATGATTACTGCAACACGTATCATGTACATGATGGCTGTATTTTTACACAAATTAACTATCTCGTGTACATCTTCCAACTCGTACATAATAGGTTCATCCCATATAACATTTATTGGTATCAGGAAGTTACGTAGGACACCACAGGCATTTATAGGCATTTTTGTGTATAAAGTGCCAGATGCTTATAAATTCTTAAATATGGATCGAAATGAGTCCAAATTTGAAGGGGTAATCAAGGAGACATGTAGAATTAAAACAATTCCAAAAGAAATTCCCAACTTGCCCTAAAAGTTGTTATTGCAGCCCTAGAAAACCGGCAAACGGCCTAGGCCAATTGAAAAAGCCACATTCTACGCAGATTTTTGTTTATGAACTGCCAGATGCCTACAAATTCTTAAATATGGATCGAGATGAGTCCAAATTTGGAGGGGTAATCAAGAAGACACATAGAATTAAAACAATTCCACAAGAACTTCCCAACTTGCCCTAAAAGTTGTTATTGAAGCCCTAGAAAACCGAGGTCGGCAGGACAGCCGACGGCATCGGACATCAAACGCGGTGGCAAAGCAACGATTTGTGGAACTTTGATTCGACCTACGATTCATTTTGCAATTATTTTATTATTTCCCAATGCTTCCCTAACTCATTGTTATAGTGTTGTTTTAATTTTAAGAAATAAAATCATTTCTTACCTCATTTCCTGCTTTTCTTCTCTTTCCAACGCAGTCTGTACGAGTAGAAAGGCCGCCATCATTTTGTCCTAACGGCAGCTCTCTGCTGCCTGATATCTCGTAACAATAAGTTGTTATTCCTAACGATTGAACTACCTCGTTAGGACGTTGCAGAATACGAATTGTCGTTACGATCGGTTAACTGGTTGTTATCACGTAACGGTATGCTTACAGAATTGGCCTGATTGTCTATATGAGGAATTAACGCCTTTCTTTGGTAATGGGATGAATATTGATTTTTTCCACTCTTCAGGCCACCTCCTAGTTTCCCAGATTTTCTGGCAAATTTCCTTGATAACCTTTGGTGGAACAGATCTCAACAGTTCAGCTGGAATACAGTCAGTGCCAGGAGCCTTATTGCTTGGTAAGTGCTGCAGTGCCCATACAACTTCCTCAACCAAGATAGCTGGTTCATTTTCTACCAGATCATTGCTAGGTGGCTCTACTTTGCTATTACTAGAATATAGGTCATCTACTTTTAATACTCTTCTGGTCAAACAAACATTTTCCATTTTTGTCTCTTATCATTCCCTTTTGGGCAGCAAAGGGAGTTCGAATTTTCCTGACATGCGCAAAGAGATCTCTAGTGTGACCTTTCTGCCAATCCTCTTCCAGTTTTTGGCAACGCTGATTCAAGTAAGCCTCTTTGTCTTTTCTTGCTGCTCTTCGGAACTCTGCATTCAGCATCCCAACTTTGTTTTGATCCCCTGCAGACTTGGCCGCTCTCCTTTGTTCAGCAATTTTGATGGTGTTTTCTGACAGCCATTTGTTCTTTTCCTCACGTTTCTTGTATGATATATGTTCCTGAGCTATTTTCGTGATTGCACTTTTTATTTCTTCCCACAATTCCTCTGGATATTTGTCTACAGTGTCAAAAAGTTCGAATCTATTTTTCACTTCAACACTATATGATTCAGGAACATTGGAGACATCAAACCGTTTCGGTGGGGCAGTTTTCTTGATGCTACAAAATTTCACTTTGATGATGGCTACAAGCAGCTCATGATCAGAGCCACAATCTGCACCAGGGAATGTTTTGACAGCTCTAATTGAACTTTTCCATCTTTGCCTGCAGAGAATGTAATCAATTTGGTTCCTATGCTGTCCATTAGGGCTTGTCCAGGTGTACAGACGGCGTTTTGGTTGCATAAACCATGTGTTTGCGACCCAGAAATGATTCTCATTACAGAATTGGGTTAGACGGTCTCCAGCCTCATTTCGTTCACCTAATCCAAATTGCCCTACAATACTTCCCTCTTTTTGACTGCCGATTTTAGCATTAAAGTCGCCCATTAAGTAAATAATGTCTTTTTTGGGCATCATTTTCAGTGTTTCTTCAATATTGGCATAAAACTGTTCCGTTTCATCTTCTTCAGCATCTGTTGTTGATGCATAGATTTGTAGCACTGTAATGTTCAGTGGTTTAGCACGGATACGGATGGCCATTATGCGATCATCGATGGTGAAATAGCTCTCAATTGCACGGGCTATTTTCTTCTGAGCTATAAATGCCACTCCATTTCTTCGTCGATCTTGATGAGCAGAGTAATACACAAAGAAGTTAGACTGAAAGTGGCCACTGTCCTTCCAATGCAATTCGCTAACACCGAGTAAATCTATGTTTAGTCTCCTCATTTCTTGTTTCACGATGTCCATTTTGCCCAGACTCATTCCACGGACATTCCATGTTGCTATCTTGCACAATCTTGAACAGCGCAGATTCTTCCTTTCATTGCAGACAGCATCAGCAGTTGGGCCTCCAGAAGGCTTTCTCCCATCTGTATCATAAATTTCTGCATTACTCGCGAAGGATCGTTGCTCTTCCCCAGTATCAAGTCGGGTACTTACTGGCCTGGGGGTCCCACCATTGGGTACCATAATCAAATTATGCTAGAGACTTTCCATGAATTTTCTTGGCGATGATTTTCTGGGGTAGGTCGCCATTTCTTTCCCCAACCCTCACCATTTGCATGGTATGGGAGTTTGGACACAGTTAGTCTCACTTCTTGATTCAGACCTGTCTGGCTTGGGAGGCCCTTCTGGTAGCACTGCTACCGCCAGCATAGCTCTAAACTTCAGTGAAGCACTCAAGCCCCTCCGGCGCGATAAGCCCTGGTGTCCATGGAGGGGACGACGAATTAGAATTTAGAAAATAAGATTGATTTAAAGTAAACTCAAACTTTTTTCTTTATTAAAGTACAGCTACTTTAACAAATAGCAGCTACTATATCTAATGCCCTATATTTCATTTTATGTACAAAAAGATCAAATCTTAATGATTTCAGCATGATTTCACTTAATATATATTGTGAATTACAAACTTCATTTCAAAATTTTGATTCAAATATTTGCTAGTTTGTTCAGAACAGATTAATTTGAACAGTAATTTTTTATTAATTTTTATAATTTTTACTTGCTTTGTTTATCTAAAACGCCTATAATTTTTGGTTTTTGTTATTTTTCTTGTAGAAAAATTAGAATGATATAATTTTTTGTGTTATATTTCAAACATTTAGAAAGAATCAAAATCAACCATTGCAAAATAGAAAGGAAGAAGAAAGAAAATATGGATAAAAATGACAAATATTACAAACAGAGAATTTTTAGAATATTAATTTTTGGACGAAAAGGTTTTGACTCCTGACGAGTTCCGATGAACTCAAATAATAGTAAAATCATCTCTACATATAGCGGATGGCTGTAATTAAATAGGTGTTTCAGCCCAATTATCAAAAACCTACTGGACCTACTCCACCATACTTCGCGTTAACACTATTTATACCATGGGTTTTGATTTCAAAAGAAAAAAGAAATCAATTCAAAATTTCTTCGCGATGGGATTTGCAGCCAAAATCCCAAAAAAAAATACTTAAGAAAACCTCATTAACTGCATTAAAAGTGACATTAAAATATAAATTAAAACAATTTGTATAGTACTCTAAAAGTAGTTTACGCCTAAAACAATTTACAACAACAAAGAAGATTTCTTTTAGCTATTTTAAATCATCAGTGAAACTAAATCTAGACAAATAAAGAGTGGAAATTTAGTTTGAAAAAATATTATTGTATATAAATTTAAAAAGCCAACTATATCCACACACATAAAAATAAATATTATTTACAATAAAATAACACGTACGTATTCGGAACCCCTCATTTTAGGTTCCTTTATCCAGTAAAATGAACCCCCCCCCTACCTTTCCAGTTTAAAAAATCTCTTCCCTAATCGGGAGTCGTCAGAGAATGAAAGAGGCATGAGTGCTTCAATGAATAATCTTAAATACCGTTATCTCCTGGCGGACAATCGCTGAACGACTTGGCGGAAATAATATCTCTTAATAAAGTGATTTTTTTAAACTTGTAAGGTACGGAGGTTCATTTTAATGATAAAGGAACCTAAAATTAGGGGTTTCGAATACATACGTGTTATTTTATGGTAAATAACATTTATTTTTATGTGTGTCGATATAGTTGGCTTTTTTAATTTGAATTAACGGCACGTAAAAGGGTTTTATTATTATTTTATTTAATTTATTATGAAATTTTATATTTAATTTATTTACAATAGAAATCTCTTTTTTTGGAATGTTTCGTGTAAATGTTGAAAATCATACGATGGAAATAATCAAATGAAATAATTTTTTCAGATGTGAAATTAGCGATATTTTTTATAAGGGAAGCGCGATATTACCTATTTATGTTTACGGTAAACGAACTGGAAAAACGCACATGTACGCCTTGTTTTGACATAGAGTAGTCGTAATGTAGTCGTAGCGTGACGAAGCGTGAGAGATGTTTTTGTTCGCCCCGGCCTTAAAAGCTATTTCCGCATTTCTTTTCGTCACCGCTACGGTACTGATTTGTGGTGCTTGTTGTAATGTACGAATATTTCGCATTCATTTCCGTTGTCGACAATCTCTGCCATTCAGTAAAAGGGCAACAAACCCTATGCTAATAGTCAGGGGCGTATATAACACTGAAATAATGATGGTATGTCCTCCCAACGTTTTTTTTTTTGGTTGAACAGATAGGTTTTCATGGGTGTCTACTTAAAATTACTTTACATTAATCTTGGGCCCCCTCCCCGAAAATATATTCTATATTCGCCACTGCTAACAGTAAATCTTTTAATCTGTATTTGAACAGTGTAGTCCAACAGAAAAATTTCATTACAAATTAAAATAAAGAATAAATGCAACGCAGAATTAGAATTTACTGAGACTGTTTATTTTAGAATCGTAGAAACTGTTTATTTTAGATAGTGATTTTGCGATCATTTCGGCGGGTAACTAGCCGACAACCTCGCCGATTCTCTTCCTGTGTTTTCTTACCATACTTTTATTTAGATACCTCTTAAATCCCATCTTACCTTTTCTTGCATGTGTTTACTAATAAAATCTATACTGCGATAATTATACGCGTTTTTGAACTTCAGTCAGAATTTTCCTGAAAATTCTTAGATGTTAATCAGTATAAATAGACAATGGAGAAATGAATCTCTCACCTATCAATAACTTTTCACAATAGGAAAGAATTGAATCAATCCATTCTTAATCACTAAACAAGCAATGAAATCAGTTTATATTCATAAACACTAATACTGCATGTTTTCAAATCCGTAGACGTGAAACACTAAAACCTATTCCTAGAAAAAAAATTCTTATGTAATCAAGTTAAATCATATATCTCAATGCTTATTGTAAGCTTTATTTATTGTTTTATTAAGTAAGAAAAAATAACACAAGATACCATGAATAGCAGAGTAATAGATGATGTTCCTGTCCAAAAGCAATATATATATTATTCTCATATTATATTATAATATTATAATATTCTCATTTCACTTTTATCCTCCCTTCTTTTATTTTTGCACATTGAGTTCAATTTTTAGTTTTTCTCTATTTATAAAAGAAGTTTCATAACTAAATTAAACACGTAACACTCCTTATACCTAATAGAAAACAAACACAGCAACCTAGGAAAGGAGATATGGCAGTGAATTCTCCTTTCGTATGAAAGGATCGGCATTGCCCTTTCGGAACGGCAATGGCCCCTTCTTTCCCGTTGGATTCTAAGTTGACACGACGAAATGGTGTCCGTTGTCTATCATCCTTCTTTAATGGATTGCGTTAAACAAAAAATAGTACTTTACTTACAGTTTATGTTGTTTGCCTTGTAATTCTGTGTTCGCGTCGTAGATTATTCGTCTCGTGATGTTGTTCTATCGGAACCAAGGTTCCACATAGCTTTTCTTTCCGCTAATGGTTAACCGCCTGAACTGGTGCTTAATCTTCCGCCATTTCTCGGGTTCGCTGTGCATGGGCTCTCGATCTACTTCTCCGCAAACTGCGATTCACCTGCTTAACATTTCGTCTCCAAAGAGTCAAATGCCTTCTCTTCGACGAATACTTCGACTGCGGCTCATTGGTCTTGCAATTGCCAGTCTTCTACAACTCTTCGACTGCGATTTATTTGCTTTACCTCTCTCCGTCAAGGTGTCAAAGCTCCGAGTGTTCCTGATCTCCCGTCTTCTCAAATTCTCCTTTTCTTAAAGTTTTACTTCCCTTGCCCAATTACAACACTGCTGCCATCATGTGACCTTCTCGCCAAAGAGTATGTTAACGACATGAACCACGTTTACAATGGTAATGGTTTCTCATTCGTTAAAAGTCACAGTTATACATTACATTTTGAAAACAAATATATAATCAATAATGATTTACGAAACATAAATGAATATTAAAAGAGAATTTATAATTATTCTCTTTAATTCCATTAGTTTTTTTGCATGATCAATTTGAGCCAATAAGATTGTTTCTATGAGGCGAAGAACAAAACGTGTCATTGACGAATTTTCTCACGTGCCAAAACTGAACACCAAATTTCAGTGTTTTAAAAATAGACCGGATGACTGGGAAGCCTGTATGCAAACCTGTGTAAATGTACTGTGCGCAAATCTGAAGCATTTGTTTCTGTGGCAAACACAAGTATTGCTGATTTTAAAAGCTCATGTAGAAAATGAGAAACATACGAGGACAATTCTAGAAGTTCTACAATTGAGAGAGTTCTTCACAATAAATGACAAATTGCTTTGTAAGAGTAGACATTCCTTTGTCTACTTAAGAAGTTGTTTCTGTAGCTAAACATATTTTTGCTATCCACACTAAAGCATCACAATAGTTACAAACCAATGGATTGTCTGTACTTGTTAAAGAATATATTTCCTGACTCTGAAGCAGCTTGAAAACTTTCGAGTGCTAGAACAAAAATAGATGCGATTATTAACTCTTAACTTACACCTCATTTTGTCCAAGCCACTTGAAAAAACTGATAATGTTTACTGCAGAGTGGATATATCTTTTCTTATACACTGTTCGTACTAAGGAACTGAAACAGTATTGTGATTTTGTTGAGATAGACTACAGACATCTCTCTCACAGGTGATTTTCATTATTTTAATCACATGTTAGTTAATTAAATAAACATGGAATATAAAATCAACAAGGAAAGTTAATATGATTCCAGCGTTAAAGTCATATAATTTCTGTCAGGAAAATCTACCAACTCTGATTAAAATGTTTTTTGAGCATGAATTTAGTGAAATCAACCTCTGTCGACGGCATTCGCTCAACTTCATATCCATCCGCCAAAATTTTGACTGAAAAGTTTTTGTCTCTGTAGTTCAAGGAACTACTATCGCCAAAGCTCAACGAAAGACTTGATCGTGTGTGATGATTTCTCTGCAGAATTAAAAAGCCTGTACAGTAGGCCTAATTGTTTGAAATATTTGGTCAAGTGGTTGAAGGCCCTGCAAGCTTTCCTTTTCTTTTACTTGAATGATCCTCCATGAGGTACTCAATTGGAGGGATGTAGAATCCGCCATTGAATGCCTGTGATACAGAACATGTAGTCGTAAAATTACTTAAAAAATTACTCCAGCAAATTTCAAAATGATAAAGGAATTTCATCATTTTCCTTAATGTTAATGTAGTGAATGTGGGTGGCAGAGAAGCCAAGCACTGCGACCGGAGGTCTATTGTACTAACCCACGGAAAGAAGGACAGATGGAGAGAAAGACTGAGAAACTATGGTGGGAGAAGTGCAGGGGAAACGGGAGAACCCCGAGAAAACCTGCCCAGCGCGGATCGTCCACCATCACGAAACCCACATGAGAAATCATTTTCCTTACTTTAACTTTTAAGGAGAATCTTTGATACCAAATCAATGATTGAAATGAGACTCCTAAAAGATTCGTAATTAAATCAGTTCTGTGTTCAATTCTAATTGTAAGACCTTTTAATGTTTAAAACTTGCAATTTTTTCTTGTAGAAATGATTCCTTTACATACATAAGACGTTAATAAGTAATTTATGACCAAAATATGGTATGACAGAGAATATGATAACATATTTGAAGATTAAAATATAATGATAAGTTTTCAGAACTTGCAATACCACTCTGACTCTTAATGATAATTCAATTTGCTGGAAATCGACAAAATTCTGATCATTTCAAGTGATCATTTCAAGTGATTTACCAGTATAGAAATTAAAAAAAGGGCCTGACCTTTTTATTGCTTTTATTTGTTTTTCTGAAATAACTGGTTTATGCAATCATGTGAAAATTGCAACACCATGAAGGAACTGTTAATGGAAGAAAATTTATTACATACATCATTAATAGTGATACAAATAAACGATTAAAGTTTCAGAGCAATACCCAACAGTACTTGCAGAAATCATTATGATGTAAAGCCTCCACGAGGTGCAACAAGAGCAGCTACACGCCGTGGCATCCAAACAAACAGGTTTTGCATGTGTTCCTCCGGTATTGCCTGCCAGGCTGCTTCTATCAGAGTCCTCAGTTCATCGTTATTGGCTGCTGGACGACAATGAGTTTCGAGTGACCAGATATATTCAATTGGTGACATTTCTGGCGATCATGCAGCTCAGGATTGACGGGGTATCTGCTTAGTTTCGAAGACGGCCTGAACATTTCTGGTTAACATTTCTGGTTATGGTCGGTCGTTATCAACGTTCAAATATGGCTCCAAGAGGGTGCTTTGAAGAGTGCCCAGAATTCGGAGTAGCCGAAATCGCCTACGATACGCAATTGCTACCCAAACCATCACACCTATCGTTCTTGCAGTATGACGCTGAACAAAGCAGTCTGGAAGATGGCGCTCATCCTTGATATCATCTAATGTGTATGCGGCCATCATTGTTATCCAATTTGAAGTGAGAATAGTCCGAAAACACGATATGATGCCAATCAGTACGCCAGTGGATTTGTTTACAGACTATTAAAAAGATGTGGAAACGGATTATTCAAAGAAAAAAAATAGTTCAAAGAAGTTTCCGGACAGAGCGCTTTACAGCAAAATACAGTGAAAAGCTCGGTAAATAACTAAAAAAAACCTAAAATGATATTTTAAACTTTTCATTTTGTATTTATCAACATTAGTAACAAATTAGTAAGGTAGTGACAAACATGACTACTCTGCCAGAATAGAA
This sequence comes from Thereuonema tuberculata, assembly GCA_023159025.1. Taxonomy (NCBI): domain Eukaryota; kingdom Metazoa; phylum Arthropoda; class Chilopoda; order Scutigeromorpha; family Scutigeridae; genus Thereuonema; species Thereuonema tuberculata. Next base: position 1,064,993 of record JAFIDM010000002.1, read on the forward strand.
AAATGGTAACTTCAACATTTATCATAGGTTCTACTTCTTTGAAGAAATTGCTCTGGACTTATGGCATGTTATTTGGCGGCCCTGACTTTGCTCCAGAATTTTGTCGTACGTGGGGTTGTGCTTGTCAATAGCGACAATTCCTTGCGTTTATAGTTTCATTCAAAATGATACGACTCACATATTGGTCTCATCCTACAGCATTGTTTGCATGAGCATTTAACTGATCGCAAAAGTAGATCATTTCCTATTGGCTGGCCGTCAAGTTGTCCGAATCTGAATCCCTCTGATTCAAATCGATTTGAGGCCATTCAAAGAATATGGTTTATCGTGGAAATGTTTGCCATACTTAAATGACAGTATTAGGCTACAGGTGCGAAACGTCACGGGGATCAATCGCGGCCGGAAATTGAACACACTGTTCATTGTAGGCAAATTTTACAACTTCAAAATTAGGAACTAATGGTGTAATATCCTGTAAATCGCTGTACAGGATGTACTCGACGGAACGATTTCATTTTGGTTCATTTTCATTTTGCTTCTTCATTTTGGTGATTATTCTTTATTTCACCCATACTTCGATTAAGGCAATATCTCATTCCAATCTATTTATATAATTTGCTAATTTCGTCTATCTGTCTGTCTGTCCGTAACTCGATATAATTAAGCTATTCAGATAGATCCAAGGTTCTCAATGGTACATTGAATCAAGAATACTCAAATTTGATGAAATATTAGTTTATTTTGTCATTCCATATTGTTTCCATGAAATTTTAACTGAAATTCTAACAAACATAAGTTCAAAACCAAATAATTTTGTTATCACTGCACCGATTTTAATGAAATTTGGCATACTTACTCAGTTTTTTACGCTGCTTTTGAAACTCAAAACCATTTTTGCCGCAGAAGCTTCGTTCACAAGTTAGCGCAGTATTTAGATTATACAAAGGTGAGTTTTAAATGACTTTCGGCATTATGAGTCAAAACTAATAATTATTCTTTAGATAAAACAAGAAATAAATTGGTGTGTTGCGAAACACAACCAAAAGCCTTAACCCACAACTCGTAGGTGTAAAAGGCTTTTAATAAGCGAACTAAAGGTTCGAAAATATTCTAAATAATAAATTTAACGTGCTGTGCATAGTAATAACAAAGCAATAAAAATGAAATCAAAAACAGCACCAGAATAAACAATTGCCATTCTGAATCAATTATTGGGGGGAAATTGGAGACGTTAAATTCTTTAGATAAATTAACCTTTAGATATGGTTGGTATTTCGATTTTCTTTTTGGGTGGAAAATGATCCTTTAGATTAACCTCTCAGAACCTAAATTACAGGTAAGAAGTACACCTACATAGGTCTGATAAACATTAAAAAAAAATTTCAAATAAAATCATCAATCGAATCAAATATATATATCTATATATATATATATATATATATATATATATATATATATATATATACATATATAAATCGGCTAAGTTCGTCTGTCTGTCTGTTTGTCTGTAACTCGATATAATTAAGCTATTAAAATAGATCCCACGGTTTTCAATGGTATCATTGAATCAAAAGTACTCAAATTGAATGAAAATATTAGTTCACTGTGTCATTCCATGTTGTTTCCTTGAAATTTTATTCTTGGGAACTGACGTCGACAACTGAAATTCTAACAAAACATACGTTCAAAACCAAATAATTTTGTTATCACTGCTTCCATTTCAATGAAATTTGGCATACTTACTCAGTATTTAAATTACATTTACTTTATATTTGAAAGTTGATAATAAAATGATTTTTTAGATTTGTTTATGCCTGTCGTCCGACAGGCTTTGCTGCTAGTATTTGAATATCTCATTCAAATTTTTAATTTGAAGTTTAATAATTCACTTCCCACCGAGATCGAAATACCTGCAAAATAGCTACTTTTGTATATTAAATGTTAAATTACACTTATCCCAAAAAAATATTATACTAATTGGTTTATTACACAGTAGAAAACAATAGATTTAATTTTATAGGAAGCAAACATATAACATTGAAACTAGAAAGAAATCCAAAAGGAACTTAAAGGAACGCCCTTAACATGCATGTTATTGCACACAGTTTTTAGTTTTTCGACAAAGTCTCATGAATGAAATTTGAAGGTGAAATAATAAGTTAAATTATCCCGCCTCCGGAAATATTATTAATTTATTAAAAGTAATTTATTGGTGCTTCAAAAGAAAATTAATATTGACTGTTAATTATAAAATAAAATTATTTTAAAGACAAATCGTCTTTAGTTGTTTAATTAAAAATTATAATTATGGGTCAGTCCGATTAGTAACTTGCACCCTTGACTTGTAATGGAAAGTAGCAGGAGGATTAACTATGACGTCAGACGAGACATGTGGTGAGTCTGATTCGAGAAGTCAGAACGCCGTTTGCTTAAGGACTCAAGCAAGGCGGTTATTTTAAGTTAGACAACTTCCTACCAAGAATTAACTGCAGGAATTTGCGTGTGGATTCGTGAAAAGGACAAGGACGGTTATCTACAGTGAAATCAACACTGGAATAAGGTCAATTGAGGAACAAATATTAAACAGACGGAACGCAAAACTGTGAGTGTTGAAAATTTATTTATTTCCACATTTTGGATTGGGAAACTGGAAAAGAAGAAACGTACTAAGTGAACGTTAACCAAAGGAAATAATTAAAACAAGGAAGTTAACTAGGAAGATAATATGAAGTAAATGAATAATAGAAATTATTAGAGAATCGAATAACTTTGTATGTGAACAGTTGAATACTAAATTAACGAATTAGTCATAGCGAGTCTAATTCAATTCTCAAGTTAAGGTGACTGAGAAAATATTTAATTTGTGCATTAAAGTCAATGAAAAGAAACGAAACTTTAGCAAGCGCTTTACGTAGTAATGATTAAGGAATCATTAAAAGTTTATGGAACGGAACAGTGAGTCAATTTAAGTAAGAACTATTAACTAGTCACATTAGTGAAAAGCCATTCACGAGTTTGAAGTGAACGTTAATGTTTCACACTAGGGAAAAGCCATTGACGTGTTCGAAGTGAACTGTAATTCAAGATTTGCATACAAGTGAAAAAGCTTTATATTATTAAAGTGAACTTTAATCCTTTATTAGTTATAGCCAATGTGCGACTTTGCTAAACTCAACTATTATTATTGAAAAGTAAGCAACTATAAGTGTTTTATATAAAAATAAAAAAATAAAAATACCTTGCTCGCTTACTCTTTCCAAGAGTTTATGGTTTCAGTGGTTGCTTCCACTGCGCCCTCTAGGATTAAAGAAGTTTTGGATTTAGTGGATCGATTCCACTGCACCCCCCAGGATTAAAGAAATTTTGGATTTAGTGGTTGCATCTAACTACGCGCCATATTTCCAAGTGATTGTGAAACTATACTATTAACTAATGGTTATACCTACTTCATTATTATTGATACTAAGTATTATATGCATTATAGTCTTAGGCACTATAGTCAATATGGCGGAAAAGGGAAATGAGAAGTTTATAGTTCCCATATTCAGTGGCTCAAATTATACATCCTGGAGAATAGGGATGAAAAATACTCTAATGCGTGAAGGTCTTTGGAAAGCAGCAAATTTAACTCAAAATGATATAGAAAAAATAGAGGATAAATCAGAAAAGCGAAAGCTTAAAGATAAATCCGAAAAGGCATATGGTGTAATCATATCATTGCTAGAGGATCGCTATCAATTATTAATTAAAGAAGAAACTGAACCAAGTCTGTTAATAAAAGAACTGGATGACAAGTACAATAAATTAAATAAACTAAAAATTACTAGGTTAAAGAGAAAATTGTACAATATGACAGAATTCAATTCATGTGATTCATTAGTATCTGAACTTATGAATATAAAACTAATGTTAAAAGAATTAAATCGGATAGGAGGTTCTATCAGTGATGATGAATTATGCTGGATGTTACTATCGGGGTTACCGTCAGAACTAAATTCTATTGCTCAAGGTTTATTACTAACTGAAAATACTTCGGAATTTACCTTTAAAATTCTTGTAGATAAAGTATTAAATGAACTTGAGAGAGAAAAAAAGAAAAGTGTTCCTAATCAAGTTAATTTGGATATTAATGCCTATCCTACGAAGTTACACAAGATAAATGTAAATAAGCCTGCAAAGAGGAAATGCTACATATGCAACAAACCTGGGCATCTCGCTCGCGATTGTCGTTACAGAGGAAAATATAATACGCAATCTAGAACGAGAATAGATGATAGCCAAAAGAATCAGAATAAAAAGAAGAATTCAATAAGTAAAGTTGATGGTTACATTGGTGTATCTATCTCCGGTAACAAAAATTGTTTATTAGCAAATTATAGTAATGAAATATGGTTGTTAGACAGTGCAACAACCCACCATATTTGTTGTGAACGAAACAATTTTCAAGAGTATACTGAAATATCTGAACCTGTTGACATTCATGGTGCTTCATTGAAACCAATTAAAGCTGTGGGGAAAGGCATAGTAAAATTAGAATGCCAAGTATCTAAATATAGAAAAGTTATGTTAACTCTATATAATGTATTTCATGTTCCAGATCTTGGATTAAATCTAATATCATCTACACAGTTGGACCAAAAGGGTTTTGTGCAACATTTAGAAAATAAAACGTACATTGTAACGGATAAAGAAGGAAAATGTGTATTGAAAGGTTTACTATCAGCAAATTTGTATCATGCATCAGTAAAAGTAATCAAGCCACCTAATGTATCATGTGTTAAAACTACTCTTAATAGATCAGAGCTATGGCACGACAGGCTAGGTCATTTATCTTACAAGAAGTTAAAATTAGTAATGAATAACAACTCATTACGTGGAATTGACAATGCTTCAGTTGACATAAGCACAGTGTGTGACTCATGCAAATTAGGAAAAATGACTGATGTTGCTCATCGGAAATTAAAGCAAATAAGAACAACTGAAATTATGGAGACTATACACACGGACGTGTGTGGACCGATAAGAATCCCAAACTATTATAATGCTGAATATGTACTAACTTTCGTGGATGATTATTCACGTAGATCTTTCATTTATTTATTAAAGTCTAAGGAAGACGTACCCACGGTAACTCAATCATTTGTAACCTTTGTTGAAACGCAAATGAACAGAAAAGTAAAGAATATAATGTCTGATCAAGGCAAGGAGTATTGCAATGAAAACTTGACAGCATTTCTTCATGAAAAAGGTATCCGACATCATTATTCATCAGCATATTCACCCCAAAGCAATGGGATAGCTGAACGTTTTAACCGCACTTTGTTTGATTGTGCAAGGACAATGTTAATTTCATCACAACTCCCTACAAATTTTTGGATTTACGCTATTGAGAGCGCAAACTATTTATTGAATAGAAGTCCTCATGAATGTATTAGAAACCAAATTCCATTAACAGTTTGGCATGGCAGCAACTATGATCCAAACGTAAGACACCTAAGAAAATTTGGCAGTTTGGCGTATATCAGGATTCCTAAAGCTCGCAAAACTCACAAATTTCAAGAGCGAAGTTATAGAGGAATTTTTATAGGATACTCACCTCGTGTAAAGGGATATAAACTGTGGATCGCAGAGAAACACAAAATTGAGGAAACTAGAAATGTATACATTAACGAAAAATTGTTGGGTGTTGAATTATTAAAAGTAAAGAAAACTAATCCTAAGAACTATGAAAATTTGGTATCCATGACAAATGAAAGAGAACCTGTAAGTTCAGACGAATCAGAAGCAGACGATGAAATCAATGATACTTCAGAAGAGGATCGTATGGTGTTACGTTCAGGTACCGTAACAAAACCAAAGACGACAGGTATGAAGACTTTTTACGTCAATATAGTTGAATCTAAATCTTACAAAGAAGCTTTGGAAAGTAAAGAAAGTAAAGAATGGAAAGAAGCCATTCGAGAAGAAATACAAAGTATAGAAGCACATAATACATGGAAGAAAGTCCGTATCCCTCGTTACGTCACCCCACTGACAACTAAATGGGTTTTCCGAGTAAAGTACCACCAAAACGGAAAAATTGAAAGATACAAGGCACGTTTAGTAGTAAATGGTTTTACTCAAAGAAAATTTCTTGATTATGACAAGACATATGCTCCAACACCGAGCATGAACAGTATTCGTTTATTATTAGCAATAGCCACTGATCAAGGATGGTATGTCGAACAATGCGACGTTACCGCAGCGTACTTGTATGGTAACATTGAAGAAGAGATATATCTTACAATGCCAGAGGGAGTAAACTATAACAATTCTAAATACGATGGAGTAATGCTTTCAAAAGCCTTATACGGTCTAAAACAAGCCGGAAGGCAGTGGTATTTACAAATAAAATCTAAACTACATAAAATTGGATTCAAAAGTATTGAATCAGACCCATGTGTTTATGTAAATACAAGTAGTTCAACCAAAGTGATAATTATAGTATACATTGATGATATATTGATTATGAGCCCAAGTAAGGATGAAATAGAAGTTACCCTAACTAAACTTGAAGAAATGTATCAAATAAAGAAGTTAGGTCCAATTCAAGAATTCTTGGGTATGAATACACAGCTTGAAACTCTTGAGGTTAAAAGTCAACTATAATATAGCTTCATATTTCGTCCTTACATCACTTCTTATCATATTTTCAGTATATATATCGTCTTTTATTAAAAATAAAATTACAATAAAAATAAAAATAAAAATAAAATGAGTGAATTTTTGAGAAGTTCCATGCTTCCGTTAGTCAAGCTCAGAATACAAATAGTTTGATTTCAACAGATGTCACATATCATACTAGCGAAACATTATAGTTTCCTGCATACATTCAAAGTTGAATATTGTAGTAAAATTAACACTATCATGTTTATCAATAAAGCTTTTAAACAAACCAATCATAATAAATCCAACTTTTCATATTTGACAATATTTTGCAGTTAATGTTAGATTTACCAATTCATTAGCCAAATTACTTAAATTAATGTTTACTTAAATTCCTTTATGTCTGTTCATATTTTACCTTTAGTATTTCTTATGAAGATACTCTCTAGAATTTTTCTTAGTTTTGTATCTTTTTCCAAGCACAATAATTTTACTTCATTACTAAAAGAATGACCAAGTTTGCTACGGCGTTTAGCTAATTCTGTTTTGTCATTTTGCTTTTTCTTTATGTAATTGATATGTTCGAATACTCTCATGATTTCGCAAATGAATTGGTAAAATTTAACATAAACTTCGTACATAAAAAACTCGTATTTTTTTTATCTAAAAAGCCTCATCTAAAATAAAAGGATAAGTATTATAATGAACTTGGTCTCCGTGTATAGATTTAACGATATAGATGTTTGAAGAAATATGTGGCGATGAATGTTAGATGAAGTACAGTTCGGGGACCTAAAGTTTCTGTCTCTCTCTCTGTCTAATGTCTTTGATTCATGTCAGATTCGCACTATGTCGTGTTTTCGGAGGAATCTCACTTCAAATTGGATGGCCGCAAACGCATTAGTGTGTTGTAGCAGTGCATCGGAGCAGTCTCAGGTGACCATACACCCAACTGAACAGTCAATATGCGACATATTTTTTAACGTTTGAGATGCGAATGTTAACCCCCGTCCATTTATCATACCCTGCTCAACCCTATAAATGGATTGTGCATCTTATTTGCATATTCAGACAACTTCTATTTTCGTGTATTTGTACCTGGCAAATGTTAAATAATGAAAGTAAACACAAAAGCAAAATACCATTGAATTCAAAGTTTCGACTTGTTATTACTTGGTGAAGACTATGGTAACTTCAACATGGTGACTAACGAAAAGAGGAGATACCGTTTAAATAACTCAAATTTGAGAAAACAACTCTAATTGAAGATAAGTAACTTCATAAATAACTTTTCGGATGACACCTGAGGTTATAACATTCATTTAATAAATTATTGATTTATATTACATTTGTAACATGGGATATATTTAGGTAAAATAGATTATTAATGAGCAAATTAGAGGGAGTTTTGCTTGATATCGAACCCTGAATTTTCCTTATAATTTTCAAACTAATGAAAGTAATGCAGAGATATTTACAATGGACGTCTCATCGTTTATGAGAAGCATGGTTAGGAGAATCATGCGGGATACGAGTGGTGGCCGTACT
>JAFIDM010000002.1:1083185-1098505 GCA_023159025.1 Thereuonema tuberculata
TTACTTTCATTAGTTTGAAAATTATAAGGAAAATTCAGGGTTCGAAACAAGCGAAACTCCCTCTAATTTGCTCATTAATAATCTATTTTACTTAAATATGTCCCATGTTATAAATGTAATATAATAAATCAATAATTTATTAAATGAATGTTATAACCTCAGGTGCCATCCGAAAAGTTATTTATGAAGTTACTTATCTTCAATTAGAGTTGTTTTCTCAAATTTGAGTTATTTAAACGGTATCTCCACTTTTCGTTAGTCACCATGTTGAAGTTACCACAGTCTTCACCAAGTAATAAGAAGTCGAAACTTTGAATTCAATAGTATTTTGCTTTTGTGTTTACTTTCATTATTTAACATTTGCCTGGTACAAATACACGAAAATACACGAAAATAATTAAGTTGTCTGAATATGCAAATAAGATGCACAATCCATTTATAGGGTTGAGCAGGGTCTGATAAATGGAAGGGGGTTAACATTCGCATCTCAAACGTAAAAAATATGTCGCATATTGACTGTTCAGTTGGCTGTATGGTCACCTGAGACTGCTACAATGCACTGCTACAACACACTAATGCGTTAGCGGCCATCCAATTTGAAGTGAGATTCCTCCTAAAACACGACATAGTGCGAATCTGTACGACAATAGATTTATATACAGAGTATTGAAAAGTTGTGGAAATGGATTATTGACAGAAAAATAAAAGTTCAAAAAAGTTCCCGTACACAGTGCTTTACAGCAAAATACAAGAATGAATACCTCGTAGTTAACTAAAAAAACTTAAAATGACATTTGAAACTTTTCATTTTGTATTTATCAACATTATTGTAAATTAGTGAAAACTTCGGAATGACTGTTGTGCCAGAATAGAAACATGGTCACTTCAACATTTCGCTGGTCCAGAATTATAGTGTTCTAACTGCACCTATTGCATTTTGAGAAAATCAACTCTTTCTATTTGAAGTCATAGTGCTACATTGATTCTAATGCAATGAGTTCATACCTTGTACTTTTTCTGAGTGACTTGTACCGAAGCGAAAGAGACCATCTTTTTCACAAAAGTGTTCACCATTGATGGTTTTTATGGATGCCTAATTAGCAGAAAAACCAAACTAATACTAGAATCTGTGAAGAACACAAAATATTGTAACGTGCTAAGTGACAAAAATACTTTTTTGAGGGTTATCAACGATACAAAACAAATAAAACAACACATGGCCACTGCCACACGGTCTTATTGTTAAACAATTCTTATAAAAGTAAGTAGAGGGTATACTAAACAATGGGCTATATTTTGTTTGAAAAAACCGCAATCATTTTATTCTTTCAGAAGTATGTTATTGTAATAAGCTTTATCTTCCTGATTGTACCACGGTATCATTGCTCTTAAATCTACAACTTTCTTATGTCATAACTGATTCCTGGTTCGAACAGCCATCATAACTACAGTAGCTTCCTCCCTACGCCTACCAGCGGCAGTTACTCTACTACGGACTGAAAGCAATTTAAAGTTTGCATCATTCTGAGAATGACAGTAAAAGTCGTAGAAATGGGAATGAAGAACTGGGCAGTCTCCATAGCTGTATCAACTTGCTTATGAGGGTTGTCTACTTCTAGGACTGCCGAATGACCCAGTTCCGAAAATTTTTGGATATTATTATTGGGCCGTCATGATTGCTAATAAAATCCAGAATGGCAAAGGATAAAATACAGTTTCGGGTCTGTGGAACACGTGAATCTGACCACAGTATTAATGTTTTTAGAGTTGGATTACTTTTTAATACATTATCCAGAATGATCATAATTGCGGTTGCAATATTATTTCCTGTCCCCCCTGCATCGTCCAAACAGTGCAATACCCTCGTTTTTTCCAATTAGCAATGACCAGTCATGTTACAAACACTTAATCTGCTTCTATAAAAGAAATTTGAAATATCTGCATTAGGAACGGTACCACATTCTGAAGGTCCACACAAATAACTGCTTTTTCATCTTTCAAATTAACTCTGGCTTCGTTACGTTGATCCCTTGCAGCACTCTTTTCAGCGAGGTGCATATTGTAACGATCTTGTTCGATATTGGATGTGGGGGTTGAAGAGATGCACATAAAGCGCATATATATTTTTTTGGGGGGAGATGTAGAAAGATAAATTGTACTCGTGCCTAAAGATATGCTCATACATCTGCTGTTTAACCATTACCTTTCCTTCTGCTGCACATCTTAGCTATATTAGAGCCTGACTCGAGATACTGTTTTTGAAAATCCCTACGACAATAATGCGAGTCTACTACGGGAAAACTTTCAATATGTGAACGCTCATACATTTTACCACTTCTCATATTTTTTTTTTATGGGTCTCCCGCGCTTGTCAAGCGAAGAATATTTTCGGAATTTTTCTTATGGTTGTAAAAGTAATAAACCTTCTGTTGGGATATACACAGCGTATTCAAATACATTGTTTTGCAAACTTCTACATCTTCAGCACCTCCTTTTAGAAAGTAATTAAATGTGTACGATCGCCTTGAAGTATTCTTGGTTACGTTTCTTTTCTTTTGGATTTGTTTTGTTGTGTTTTGAATGTAAGTGGATTTTCCCGTTGCAGACAGATCTTTATAAACCTTTTATGAATGGCAGACCTTTGATCCTCCGACACATTTTTTCTGCATTGCTACTTATAATTTTCCTTGCAAGGCGACAACATGCTTTATCTTCCCTTTGTCTACCCTAACAATTAACATACTCTTCGCCATGCTGGAAAGCTCTTTTTTCGCTTGTTTGTTTTAATTCGTCAAAACACTGTCTCATATTTTTTTTTAATTAATGTACTTCGTTTGTAAGAGGAATGTTTTATTTCAAGAAAACACCCTGACTTTATTTTACTATCGCTTCGCCATGGCTTCGGACTTTAGTTATGCAGGCCATTGCGCTTAAGCAACTGCGAGTAATAAACGTTGTAAAGTATTAAATGTTATCTGTAACAATCTTCTGAATGTCCAGAAACGAAATCGAAATCTTCATCTGCAGTGTCATCATTCTCATCCATCTCTAAATTAGCCTTAATATTCCCTTATAATAACGATTTTCGAGCACGAAGTTATCGTTTCTGCTTAGACGGCTCAGCCATGTTGAAATGCTCGGCACATGATCAAACTATACTTACTATAATTCTTAAGCAGTATTACAGATCTCTTAGACAGAACAATACATGATCCTGTCGAAGCTTTAAAAGTGATCAACAGTTGGGAAAACCTTACAGTAGATGCAGATAGACACATAGAATAATACTAGACATAAAACCCGTTTCTGTGAAAAATGTCAGTTAGAACACTATAATTCAGGAACAGCGGTTTATCATCGGTCCTATATCTTTGAAGAAGTTGCTCTTGACAGACCTATGGCTAGTAATGTGATGGTCCTGACTTTGCTCCAGAATTTTGTCGTACGTAGGGTCGTAAGTGTCAATAGCGACAATTCCTTGCATTTACAGTTTACTTAAAGATGATGCGACCCCACATATTGGTCTCATCCTACAGCATTGTTTCCATCAACATTTCATCGATCGCAAGCTCGATCATTTCCTATTGCCTCGCCGCCAAGTTATCCGAATGATTTATATTGTTAATATCTGCAAGACTTAAATGACAGTATTAGGCTACATGTGCGAATCATCATGTAGATCAATTGCGGCCAGTACATGAACACACTGTTCATCGCAGGCATATTTTATAACTTCACAATTAGGAACCAATGGTGCAATATTCTATAAGTCGCTGTACGTGTTTATGTCGCAGGCATATACTCAACGGATCGAATAAATGCTACTTCATTGTATTTTTGGTGATTATTCTTTATTACATAAATACTTCGGTTAAGGCAGTAATACGTATTTCATTTCTGTATTTGATTATCTCATTGAAATCTTCAATTTCTTTCAGCCCGGCTACGTCCCAATATTGTATTGAAAGTTTTTCATTTTCATTTCTATTATTTTTTACTAAGTTGATTGTAGATGTTTGAGTTTGTCATTCTTTCTGCTTCTATATTCTTATTTGGCTTCGCGTTATAGGTAGAGCTAATACTATTATGTATTTCTGCTAGGTCAATGATCTTCTCAGTATCTACCGAATATTTCACCGAAGCTATCTTTCCTTTCATCCTTTCTTCATAAGCTTTCTTTTTGTTTGCTAGATGTACATTTTAATATTTTTCTTCTTCCTTTAAAATGACTTTTAGCTCCAAATCTAGGAGTTCTTTCTATTTCTAGCTTCATTTGGAATTCTTTTGAATGAATTCTGTTTTTATCTGTTCCTTTATATTCGAATCTTCGTCCCCTCCACAGTCAGATCCATTACGTATTTCTTCTTCAACTCTCTTTTACATTTCAATTTCTTTTTTCATTAATTAATTGGGTTTTCATAGACATTCTATATCTTTTTAGTGTTAATACATTACACTGGCCAATACACAATTGAATGCCATAAAAGTTAGATCTATTTTTTGATATGATTTCAAAACTGGCTTCAATTTTATGATATCAGCTGTAGTTTTAAAGATACAGCAGAGTCATCAATCAGTCGAATCGTCAATCGAAGTGTCGCTTTATTCACATTCATTACCAAGTATGTTGTCAGACATCTGCGATTCATCAACTGGTAGCTCTGGTAGGTGGCTGAAGGATGAAATAGGCACCTCATCTAATTTTGGAATAGATCATCCTGCAAAGTGTAAGGTCAGGATATGACCGCGTGCTACGATTATTTCGATTAATGCCATTTATATTGACAATACAGTTTACGATGATTTTTCGGTTCCCTCCAAACCATTGGTATCTCTAACCATTTCTTCAAACCATTGGTATTCGAACACTTTCTCTTTCTATTTGTCCAATGCAGCAAATGCTCTGTGCAAGTTTTGCAAACTGTGTGTGCAGCCCACAATTTAACCTGATCTTCAAGTTGGACATTAAAATACCCAAGAAATGCTGTCTTTGCTAAGAAAGTAATCGGTTTCCTACTTTCTTTCATCAGCTCTTCACAACAAATGGAGCAAAAGACATTTTGAAATCGAAATTTAATAATTCATTTCCGACCGAGATCTTAATATGGGCAAAATAGCTAGTTTGGTATATTAAATATTAAATTATACTTATTAAATTAATTGATTCAATACAAAGTAGAAAACGTTAGATTTAATTTTATAGCAGGTGAACATGCAACGTTGAAACTACAAAGAAATCCAAAACGAACTAAAGGGAACGCCTTTAACAAGCGTGTTTTTGCCAACAAGAATACTAATGCCATCGGTTGGTGAAAAGAGTTTTCTTCTACACAATTTCCCATAATAAACGAAAACCATAGAGAAAATGTTTCTTATTTAAACTTACTTTTTTTTCGGCTTTCAATTTCAGCTGAGATAATCTTTAAATCTTTCGTACTACTGATAATAACAGAAATTTCATGAAGATAAAAATTTATTTTATACAGCATAAAAATCAATTTTATTTAAAAATTTATTTTAATGTGATCATTCATCACATTGGCATCCTGAAATGTGAAGATGGTGAACACAAAGTTAGTTTAAATATATTTTTGTAATAAATACAGAAATATGTTGAATATTTAAAGAAATAAGTTATACAGGGTATGTTAATATTTTTCTCTTCACGAGTTCCGAATTGCCGGACCATGTACACAGACTACCATAGCGTTTTTCCCAACTACAGCTGATTCAGACAAACCGTTATCATTTTTGAAATCAGGATTCGAAGTATATCCAAGAATAGCTTTCATTTCCAAAGGAACAAATTTTTTTTATATATATTTGTTGTCCATTGTCTTTTTGGAAAAGTTGGTTATATGACAAACAACATTAACGTAGTCACGTGAGATTACTGTTTAAAAATAAAGTAGGAATTACAGAAATAATACAGCTTACACGGTTTTGAACTAGATTTTAGTATTAAATGAAATTAGAAATAAAGATTTATAATAAGAAATTTTGGTAATTTTTTTCAAATACAGGTATATAAAACTCAACCTGGAATTTTCAGACAGATAGTTTTAGAGTATTTAATATGCAAAAATCTTGGAATCTACAATTCTTTCACCAATTTCTAGTTAATATGAATGGTCTGTTAAACCTTTGTTGTTAAGTTCTGATCAGTTTTCAATTGTTGAACTTTAATTATGTTTCTGGACTAGAAATAATTATTTATATTCCAGTTCTCTGTTAATTACTTTTTTTAATAACACCTAAATCCCCAATATTCTATAAAAATTAAACACTCCTTTATTTTCCTTCTATGTTTCATCTTTCTTTGCGAAATACTTCTTCAGGAGATAAATGGAGGAGAAGAAATTCTATTCTCTCTTCTCTATATTCGTTATGAGTACATTTGAATATATTTTGAAAAATAACAATAAATGCAAATAATGATTCTTTAGATATTATGTATTACAATACTTTTCATTCAATTTAAAACCAACCGTTAGATATCGTCTGTTACCAATAACTAGATATCATTTGCCCTAAACATTTGCTATATATTGTACAAAGTTACGAAAATCAATTTTGTAGACCTTCAAGGTTCGTTCTTTGTTTCTGCACGGCTTCCAATTTATACAGCAGTATTCAGGCATTAGGCGAGGATTTTCATATTCAGTTTGGTGTACTACACTTTTTTAATAATAATTTTCACTTCATAAATATTGTGAACATTTATTGATAATATTATTGGTTTGTTAATTGGCAATGTATAACTTATAAAGATTTTAATGAGCGGTTTTAATAATTCGTTTTTGACATCATTGAATTATAAACAGAAAAAACATTTCTGCTTTAATTTGTGCTGATCGAATTTCAAAACTAAAGATAGTTTCATGATCAAATTGAAATGACATCACGCTGAGCATGCTTACTTAATGGTAATCTAAGGGATAAAGCATTCAGCTGGTAAGATAAAGGATGTTGGAAGGTTCAAATTACCAAAAAAAAAATTATATTTTTTTAATTTTTATTTAGTTTTTTTGTCTTTCTACATACTTTTTTCTCTATTTCTTTTTTTTTTTTTTTGGATTTTAATTTAATTTTTTCTTTTTTTAATTTAATTTCACTTTTTTTTTGGTTAGTTTAATTTTTTCATTCTATTTGTTAAGTTTGGTTTTCCTTTTTTTGATTTGTTTAACTTTATTAATCAGTGTTCACTGTGAAAAGTTCACATTCAATTGATACCAAAATCAAACAATTTTAACCTTCTACATTATCTGCTACTTTGGGAAATACTTTGCAACTCAGGATAGTCAGTAATTTCTTTCAGTGTATTTCCTGTGCTTGGTATTCTATTTTGTAAAAACATCTAATTATGCATCTTACCTCTGATTGCAGTGCACAGAAATGAATCGTAAGTTTTATAAGAATGTGATGTATTTGCTTTACGAGACATCTTGCCTGCGAGAAAAGTTCCCTCCTTTCGAATTTCTTTCTTAATAGGATAAAAGGACCACCGATATTCCTCTCAAAAGTGCAGTCATGTGTTGCTCTAATTCACTAAACTTTAATAAACATTTAAAATGTTATGTTTGGCATTGCTATTTATCGATTGACCTTTATAATTACTTTTGAAATATTTATAAGGAGACGCGTGCGATGCACAGAAGACCGCTATGTTGAAATGATCAACTCAACAACGTTAAACAATCACATGTTCCTTTACTAAGTGATCGAAAAAAAAAAAAAAAATAATAATTTGAACAGTTACATTTTCTGTCTCTTAAAATATTTAATGTTTTCAAATCAGCAATAATCTCCTAAATTCTGGATGACATAGCAAGAACACCGGAAATATTTTCTTCACTCCAGAATAATGTGATACGCGGTTCTCGAAGTCAATTCAATCTTTAAAAGAAACTGACTTAAAAGAAACTGACATTCTTTAAACTGACACTAAAGTCAGTTTCTTTTAAAGAATGAGTTATTTATATGATTCTTAAAGTATAATGCAAGATTTGCAAAATTTACATGACTGAATTAATTTGAAAATTGTATTAATATTTTCTAAAAAAAAAGTCGAGTTTTTGATTATATATTATTATAATTTTGATAGTCTATTTTGTATATTTTGTAGTTGGTTAAAAACTACTTTGTAAAGACGACTATTAATAACAATTTAATCGAAACAGTATTTTAAAACAGCTCAGTATTTGTCTCAGTATTTTAATGAGACAAAGTTAACAGAGTATGGCCGCGCGGTTGGCGATGTCGCTAAGACACTGAAATCTCACATATGAGTCCCGGGTACGGTTCTCACGTGGGTTTCGTTGAAGGTGGCGATCCGCGCTGGACAGGTTTTCCCGAGGTTCTCCCGTTTCCCCTACATTTCTCACACCATCCTTTCTCAGTCTTTCTCTCCGTCTGTCCTTGTTTCCGTGGGATAGTAAAAATATTATTCAGGTCGACGTGCGCGGCAGTCATGCCACCGACTTTCAATTAATCTAATCAAATCTAATACAGTATAATTTTGAAAATTTTTTTACAAAATTAAAAATGGTTTATTTTTTTTATTTGAATCGTTAATGAATCTTTTAACAATTACACTCTTGGACAAAAAATCGACCAACCGAAAAGGAAGTATTCAATTAAAAGAATATTTGGTTCTTTATTATCCATATACAGAAAATTAACTGATTGGAATTTCAGAACAATTAGATGATATATTATCAGAAAGAGCTACATAAAGTAAGCTGGTCAGTTTTGGCGCTGGATATCTCTTGGCTTGAATACAAGCTCTTAGCCGACGTGGCCTTGATTTATACAATTAGCAGATGATGTTCTGGGGGATTTCTTGCCAAACTCCTTGCAATTGAAGAGCTAATTCGTTGACATTCTGGAATGGTCGTAGACGTCACCCCATCACAAACTTAATGTGATCAATAGAATAGAGACCTGGCGATCTGACTGGCTATGGAAGTGTGTCGCAATTACGAAGAAAATCAATGGAGAGGCGTGCCGTGTGTGGTCGGGCATTATCTTGCTGAAAAGTAAGCCCTGAGTGCCGCAACAGGAGCGGCGACACAACTGGTCGTAAAATTTCGACAACGTACCACTGTGCTGTGATAGTACCACGGAGGACTACCAAAAGGGTTTCGGCTATCAAACAAAATGGTACCCGAGATATTAACCCGCTTTTTCGGGTCTTGTGGAGTGTTATACTAAGAGTGGAATCCTGACGATGTCCGACCAGTCTCCAGAAACATCTGCGCTGGTCCTCTGCCCTCTTGATGTTGAAATCTGCCGTTTAGGACAAATTCATATCATTATCGTCGAATTGCCGCATCGCTTTGACCCATATATTGATCGATTCGTCGGTTTTTCCATCCAGCCTCAAGTAGTCCGATGTAATGTCCACTTTAAAACTCCTTCATGTGATCGTACTGGCCATGAATTTGTCGTAGCGTCATCGGCATTATTACAGGAAAGCTAGAAAAACGCAATCAAAATCCACTGGCAGATTTGTTCCTGAAAGCGACTTTAGCTGTTTATATAGGCCGTCACGATGCTCAGTTCCAATGCTCTCTAGCTATTCATTCATTGTGTGGGAATTTTGAACATTTGAATATTTTCCGCAAAAAGTTGTTGCATGTGAAGTTTCATTACTATCAAATAGTTTCTTCCAGGTTTGCCGTTTTTTTTTTTTTGATCAAAAGAGTGTGCTTAAAACTTGTATTTCAAGAATAAATTTTAATTCTAATGAACAAGTTTTAAAATCTCCTTTTTAAGACCAGCATTTAACATGTGAGAATTAACTATATGACAAAACAAACAGCATACTTTTTTAATATTAACAGTAAGATATATTAGAAACAGTTTCGAAAATTGACTGTTGCTTTTTTTGACATGAAATTAAAGCAAACTGTTTAGAATAATGTAATCGATTCATAAATTTGATTAAATAGATGGAATAATTTTGACAAATACATAATGTGGAACTTAATTATTTAAAAGTTTAATTTCTTTCAACTCTATGTAAATATATTTGTATCAGTATTGAAAAAAACTTCCGCTTTCTTTTATAATTTATAAAATTATTTCTTTTCTCTCATTGCTGTTGATGTTTGGATTAAAAAGAAAAACTTCCTCAATTTATAAAAAAAAATTTACAATGCAAAAATCAAACGTGCGTGCAAACAATTATATGAGAAATAAACAAAAACGCAAAAGACTAAACAGTTCACTGATCTTTTTTGGAAATTATAATACCTGGAATCCATGATAGGCTATTTCAGGTTTGCTGACCATCGTCAGCTGGATCCGCGCAGATTCTGACATCACAATTTCCCAAAAAAATAACTAATGACCTCTTTCAGTCTTGTGCGTTTTTGTTTTATGTCTCATATTATTGTTTTCATACACGTTAAATTTTTGAAGTATATATTGATCCATTTCTTTTTTTAACAATTAATCCTTTACATGCTAAGCTATCGCTAGCTGGGATTAATTGATTGTCCTTTTTATTCTTTATTTAGATTTTGATGTATTTTTAGCATAAATGGCCTTCGTATTGTTTACTTTTGTTTCTGAGGTCAATGAAATGTAAAATATTGGGCGGATCCAAATAAGGATTAGAAAACCTGAAACAGGCTATCTTGGTTTAGCAGTATCACAATTTCCAAAAACAGATCACTGAACTCTTTAGTCTTGGACGTTTTTGTTTTATTTCTCATTATTATCAGAAATTTTGTTTAACAATTGTGTTTTATACAATCAAAAAATTCACAATAATTTCTGTTCTTATTTTTAAAAATTCCAACTAAAAACGAATTAGAACATTTTTTGTTTTAATCTAAGTGTAATGCCGTTGATTTAATGTTAATTTCAAAAATTTCTTCAAAAAGAAATTTGCTGCATTAGTAACTTAATTCAAAAAAAATTTTATTTTCTCGAAACTATAACATTCAAGAAGAAAATAGCAAAAACGTAATTAATTCCAAGCTAATGTCTAACAGATGGATATTGACGATCCGGTATTTTCGTGATTTCACGTAATTTACGCGAGAATAGTCTCTATCCATGTCTTCTAACAAAATATTTAAATATTTAAATGAATTATAATACGGGGAAATGCATGAGACTTTTACTACATTTTAATATAGTTTTAATAAATTGAAAACAGTCAATCAACAAACAATAAATTCATTATGTAGCATTTTCCTAGTGACAGACATTAAAAATACTAAATTCCTTGAGACCTGCTTAAGAGGCTAATGGCGATATCTCGTGTTTATCGTTATTCTCGCGCAAACGTGATCGTCATCATCCATTTGTTAGACATTACATTTTGTAATAATATTTATTGGTAAAGTATTCTTAACTTCTGCAATGACTACCTCAGAATTTAATTATTAGATCTTTAAGAAATTGTAAATGTCAATTCACAGAATTTAAAATGAAAAGAAATTGGCAGAGCATTTAGTAACAGGAAATAAATAAGGTTTAATAATCACAACAAGTTTATTCAATAATTATAAAAATACAAATAAGTGTTCATGATTCTATGAACCTCAATGTAAAACATAATCAATCAAGATTAATATTATCAAGTAAATCATTTACTCTATTGTATTTATCTCGCATACAAATTTAACCCTACGTTCGATCGTTCCAATAATCAAATTCACAAATATGATATAACGCACATTATTTGTAAATTACTGCATTCGGCAAATTAAACTTATATATGCAGATGCCATTAAAACATTGACAATTAATCGAACGTTCCTAAAATATCTAATATTTTGTAATCTAAGCAATAGGCCTTAAACTTAACTCTCTAGAATCGTACAAATCTTGCTATAAGATAACATCCATTAAATACTAGAAATTAAAACATAGAAAGTTACTCCATTACTCTGTAACTTAATATTTTAATTAAATAACGTTCGTAGCGGCCTTTCGCATCGACACACTGAAAAAGTCCCTTGTTGTACACGTACTAATTACACGGCGATCGCTCGATGAAGATGTCGAATTCCATGAAATTCGACTATAAAGTAAATAGCCCTATCTTTAACTTCGTTAATAAAACATACCACTTATAATTAACATATCAAACCCAGTTGATACTCGAAGTGTCGTTATGGCTATCTCATGGAACGTTGGCAAAGTAAAAATATCGGATTGCAAACTTCATTCAAAAACGATAAATCTTCCAGGATTCAAATGAAATCTATAACCATTTACCATTCCTGCCCTTAATCGTTTAACCTTTTCGTAATCCCTGCGAAAAAATAATTCACTGCAATGCCAAACCTATCCATCGGTCATGAATTGCCTTTACTCTTAAGTCTTAAAGGTTATGCCTAATTCTTCGCATCGCCATTTCCTTTAACATACGTTAGGCCCCATAAAAGAAAGAGATCTAGTAAAATTTAAAAGAAAAAGAATAATTAAAATAGGTATTACATCAATTAAAGATCAAATCGTTACACCATATTCAAACATTCTCATTTACAAATCTTCCGGAAACGATCCATCTCTTTACGCCATACGTGATCCAAACACAAGTCGACATCTTGAAGTTCTAATGTCCTCAAAATCAAAGTCGCATTATATACGAAAATGCTTTTTAACATAAGCGACACCTGGCGTGATATTTTAATATCACGGCGCTTCAACTTATAAACAATTGTCCTTATTTCTAAGTACAAATCGTATTGAAGTAAATCTTTTAAACAAAATTAAATCAGGGGAAAACAAAAAAAATACAATAAATAATTAAGTATATTTATACAAATTCTCTACACATATGATTTAAATTCAAACAATAATCTTTATTTAGAAAAAAATCGATATATAGAGGATATTATCTTTTATGACTTCATATTACATGTAATTTCTTGGAAATAAAAACTTTTAGAAGTTATATCAAGAGCTAGAACAGAATTTGGAAAATATTCAAATCTGTTGTAATCTTTTCCATTTTTCAAGGTAGGGTGCTCAAGTTCGAATCTGAAAATAAAATATTTATTAAAAATTTTATTATATTTATTAATTTTATATAATGTTAAGTTTTAAATTTTCCAAAAAAATTAACATAACATGAAAAATTTGCCTTCTAAATCCAAGCTTATAAGATATCCATCTTACACATAAAAACAAAATAGAAATGTACTTTGAAATTATCTGAAACTGAAATAAAAGGTACAGTCTAACAGATGGAAGTTGACGATCTCGTTTGCGTGAGAATTATGGAAAACACGAGATCTGGTCATTAGCCTCTTCAGCAGGTCTCAAGGAATGTAATATTTTGAATGTCTATCACTAGGAAAATGCTAAATAATGAATTTATTGTTTGTTTATTGACTCTAAAGGAATGAGAGGTCCTCAATTTATTAATTCCCTACGAAAATATTCTTCTACTTGCAATATTATTTTTTGTGAGCTGCATCGTATAGCACTGTTTCTCGCCATTTTGTGAGAAGATATAGATAGAGGCTATTCTCGCGTAAATTACGTGAAATCACGAATATACGAGATCGTCAACATCCATCTGTTAGACTATAATTGATATCTCACTGACATGTTAATGAGGCATAGTCTTGAAAGACTCAAAGCTCCAAATGAATTCATTTATTTATTTTCATTTTTTGTTGATTGTTCTAATTAAGGTTTCTCTGTATTTGTTAGTTTTTCAACTACACATTATTTGATTTTCAACTATACATTATTAAAAATTCATTTTTTTATAATATATTTTAGCAGCCTTCGTTAAACATTTATTTGTAAATCTTTTTCATTAAATGCCTGTTTCTTAAGTTATTCGTAAAATTTTGTTTATTAACCAATTAATTACAAAAAACCATTATTTTACACTTGAAAATAATAGTCACATGCGTAATTAATTAATTAATCTCATAGTATATCTATTTATTTTCATTTAATTTCTTTTTTAAATCCGTTCTCAGAATGTAATTATTAATTCATATTTTTGAAATATAGCAAGTTTCTAAGTTGTCTGAATTTCGTAATGAATTGGGAACCTACCTAAATGAAATTTTAATTTTCTACTTTTATTTTTTTGTTCGTTTCTCTTATTTCTAAATGTCCTTTATTGTAAAAGCAACATATGGACAGAATAATCCAATATAAAGTGCAATTTTAATATTAAAAGCATTATGTTTCATTTCCTCATTTGCGTACATTTTCAAACTAATATTTAAAGTAAATAAAGAAAAATTATAATAAGCCCAAAATATAATACTGTATCAATATTTACATGATCATTAGGAAGAGAATAATGTGAGAAATTAAACAAGCAATCATTCTTTGAAAGCTGACAAACAACAATAAATTACTAATAACATCTTACAATAATTCATTGTTGATTTTTTTTTCTGTTGATAAGCTGATTACAACATGCTTTAATCCAAAAAGCCTCCTTTAGTTTAATTGTAATTTAAACGCATTGTCTTCTTCTCGAAATTTTACGAAATTTTTCCGAAACATTTTCGGTAATAATTGTTGACTTGTTGCGTATGGTGAATAGTAATTTAATGTTGTTTGTCAGCTTTTAAAGAATGATTGTTTATTTTCAGTTCTCTCATTATTCTCTTCGTAATGATCATGGAAATATTGTTGCAGTATTACATTTTATAATTTTCCGTTTTTAATTTCAAATATTCACTTGTAAAAGCAAGGAAAAATAGTATATAAATATCTTGAAGTTGCGCTTTATATTGGATAATTCTGTCCCTATGCTGTTTCTGTAATAAATATTTCGTGTTTCTTTTTAAAGGAATTCATGTGTTTAAATTTTTTTCTTCGTTTAATTTCGAAACTTTGAAATATTTAACGATTTTAATTTTTCATGATGTTTGGCGTGGTTAAAAATGAAAGAATAATCGGAATCTATAATATTTGATAAATCTTTTACTATTTTTTTAATCTGAATTGAATACTTATAAATTGGAAATAAAGTTAGAAAATATTATGCAGGATTTAACGCATACGTACTCTTTACCAGATAAAACTTAATTGGGTTTATAATTTGTGAATACCACATCAGAATACACTTATGTTTCAATGGAAGAAAATAATAGAAATCTTTACTGGTATAATCCTAACTTAACTGATCGAAAGCAGAAAATACTGAGAACATTCTCTCTCAACAGAAACGCCTAAGAGAATCCATGGATTGTGAATCTCGTTCTCGAGAACACAGCAATTAATATCCTTTCAATGATTTTGTAATTTAAGACGCTGATATTAATAATTTTCGATACTTCTTATGAAAATTCTACATGTAAAGATGATTGTTGTGATTT
>JAFIDM010000002.1:1098888-1123862 GCA_023159025.1 Thereuonema tuberculata
GGTAGATCACCAACAGTAATACTCGCCGCAATCTGTATTGAGGGAGAGCAAAGTAATAATCAATAGCTCGTGTACTTGTACATGGATTCTGTTCAATTCGGTAAACGGTCTCTTCCTCCATGGCATATCTGGACAATCCTTGCCGACCACAATCATGCCTATTTCCGTCGAAAGCTCCAGTTTCACACAATCTCAGAAGTCAACTAGCAAACTTTGTAACTCATGTACATTACATACTTACGTTACTAACATTAATACTTTACATTCTATGAATAAAATGATCAAAGTTTCCGTTCTCAAAGTTTACGAACCAATCTCTGCTATAAACTGGTGTTACGTAAGTACTATCCACTTTTATGTTTCCTACTGAGCATCATTTCCCTAGCAAATAAAATATCTGATAACTTTTTTTTGGAGAATAAAATTGCTGGTAAATTTTTTGTTTATCAAAAGACCAAATGTCGAACGTTTAGTCTCATTTCGGAACATTGCCTTTATTCTGATCTATAAAACAATCATCATTATATGAATTTTTAACACTACCTAACAGTATCCAAAAAGAAAAAAATACAAAATTTCAAAATTATAAAAAACAATAAAATTTTAATTATTTAAAAACTCACATATAAAGTTGTGAAAAGTATGTTGTAATATTTTATGTTAGGAAGGAATTGAGATGACACATATTCGAAAACTACGTGTTTACCATAACAATTTTATTTTTAGTAAATGATTAGATTAACTATGCAGAGCGAGAATTTTATATTCCGCCCTTATATCTGTCATCATTTTGAACCATTTTGATCCATTTTGAATTTAGAAATATCCTGGACTTTTGTTCCGGTTTAAAATATTGTAATTTACTATCTCTTCTCATAAAGAGTAAACCAAAAATACATTTTATTTAAATTGCTTCAATGATTAAATTATAAAGTCACTTATAATAAAGTTATTAAAACAATTAGGAAAAATAATAGTATCGCTAAAACATTTTTCTTAATATTAGGCTAGTTGATGCTAAAGATAGAGTATAGAGTTTATATTTAAAAATTATTTTTTTTAGGGAGTTTCTAATTCTAGCTGCCTTATGACCAGAAAAGACTTAGTTCAGTTAATTTAAAAATGAAATATTTTAGAAACCATTTCGATCTACAATGAGATTGTGTTTTTCAGTTTGCGATAGAATTTAATATCCTTATGCGTGAAATTTTTTTTCCTTTTTCCTATAACTATTAATTGCAAATTAATTATTAATATTACAACTATTATTACTAATGAAGCATCAAGATTATATCTTATGCTGAGCTTAATGGCACAGATGTAACGATTCTATCATTTTATAAGCCGGGAAGAAACAGAGTTCCAAGGCCGAATAACGCTCGACCGTCAGTAACTGCATTGAATAAAAAAAAAAAAAAAAAAATTACCGACCTAATTCATGGCTAAACAAATAACATGTAATAACAATTGATCTGAATGATATTCATAACAAAATCATATTCATTGATATCATTTTCTTTACCCCAATTTCACTTTTAAATAACTGTTACCAAATTATGATTATTGGTAAATTGAAATATTTTCTGCAAATAGTTCACTGTTCTAGTAATTTCCATTTTAGTTACAGAAAAACAGTTTTTATTATTGCTGGGGTAAAATGCAGAAACCCTACTTGGTAGGAGAGTAACAACAAGAAACTTAGTGGAACCCAGATAAAAATCATAAAATGATTTATTTGAGTGGTCATAAAATTTCTTTTCTAAAATTATATACACAATTGATATTTCTATCAGTTCTAATTCTCAAGAAGTCAGCTGCAGTCCTAAACTTCATGTAATAATCATCACTACAAATATCATCTAGATATCTTTTCATGAATAGTAGTTGCACAATACACTTGCTAATTAATAACGTTATACACTACAAAAAATACTAATACTAAAAGCACGCTTCTTCGATATTTAGTATCTCTGCTTTAAAGTACTATTGCAAATTACTGACACTTTAGTAATCCTAACTCATTAACGTTCAGTAAAACGAGTGTTCCTATCACTGTAGCACCGCTTTAAATAAATTCGTTAATGACTTTAATTTCACCTGTGTGAATTTAATTTAGGCTTTTAATTCACCTGTGGGAATGATAACTAATAAATAATGGCAATTCACAAATCTTGTGTGAGCTAGTTCAATCTTTATAGCTTCAATAAAGATATCTGCAACTAATTTAAATTGGCTTTTCATTAGCTTAATTACACCTGTGTGAAATTAATTTAACTTCGCTTTCACTCAAAACAAAGTTCATTACCGACGCACTGAATCACTGAACTGTCACTTCCCGGAATTAATCCTCTTTGGCTAACGAGCTTCTTGCTCCCTCCAAAATGTAAATAAATAATAACTACTTACAGTTCGGTGTTTTCTATCGACTTTTAACCTGTGTATGATAATCTACGTTGAAACGATTCGGCTGGAAATCCTGTGCCAGTCTTCTTTGAATCAACACAACTTTGCTTCGTAGGAACCATCCTTCCGTAGCACTTTTGAACATGGCGCCTTCTGAACAGACTCCTGTCTTCTCCTACCCATAATCCTTTGGAACGGAGCGTCTGCTTTGGGACTAATGGCGCTTGAGAATTCGATCTTCTCGAATAAACGGAAAATAAATTTCTTCAGAATAATAATTAAAGTTCCCGAATATCACTTTGACTATTACTTATCGTGAGTTCTTCTTGGCAAACATCAATTAAAGCTCTATTATCACTTAGACTAATTCTTCTGGTTTTCGTCTTCCATGAAAATTAATTTTAATAGGAATTCTTCCTACTTATTGGAATAACACTATGTAATAAATCTTTATTATGTATTATTACTTGCTTCTATAGCAGGCAGTCTTCGTCCAATTATTATCCACAGCGTCACTGCGGTTATGACTATGGAATCTTCATAGCTCTCCATCAATCTATTTCGACTTGACTGAATTCGCCTTGTGCAATTCCAGGTCTTCTAAGTTGCCGCCCTAACTTTACGATAATCTCCGGTTCTATTCGAATCTTAGGATTTCTCTTCACACAATATATCCACGTGTACATTCGTCTTCGAATATTCTATCCTTTGAATTGGACTACCAATCGATTTGCCTTCACTGAACTCAATGCGCATTCTTTACTAACTGCGCTTCACAGAACTTATCTGCCATCGGAACTTCACTGAACTCGACTGATCTCATCAGTATTGACTTGAATTGTCATCTGTTTCCAACAGTTCCTAAAACTGTACTGAACTGTTCTATCGAAGAGACTTGCTCTCCCATTATATGATGTTACTACTCGTACGTCTCACTACTAATTTGCATATTTAAATTCAATATTCGACTCTTCCAATTGAAGAGAAAAAAAATTCTTTTCAAGCATTCTTATGCTCTTAAATTTAACTTTAACTAATTAAATTTTTAAATTCACTAATTTAATATCGTAACAATTAATAATGAGAATAAACTTTTTATTATTTAGGGAGGTTTTTATTTATTAATACGGTTTTATTTGTATTTATATGAACATTAACAATAATTTAAGCAAAGGTTAGTTTGTTGTTTTTTTTTATTTTCTTGTCTTTTTTTTTTATTCAAGGCAGTTACTGACGGGAGAGAGTTAGACGACCTTTGAACTCAATTTTTTCCCGACTGATGAAATAGTAGGATCGTTACATCAGTGCCAATTAAGCTCACCAAAAAGATATAATCTTGATGCTTCATAAGTCATAACAGTTACAGTATTATAATCGTTTGTAATATAAATAATTAATTTGTAATTAAAAAATTTAATCTTTAATTTTTTAATTTTAATTTTTAATATATAAAAAGAAAAGTCCAGAATCACTCACTCACTGGCTCATCAACACGCCGATCGAACCCTTGAATCTAGAAAACTGACATTTTTGCACAGAGGTTCCCTTTAGGATGTAGACAAGAAATATGGCCAGATTTTTCGAAATTCCCACGGGATAGGGAATAAAGAGGATTTATATATTTTCGCTTTAAAGTTGTCTTATTTCGGTAACTAATTATTATTAGTTAGGCTTCAAATTTGGCATGTAAGTAATTACTTATAATCACCTATAACGTTTTTCAGGATTTTTCGAAATTCACACGGAATAGAATAAAAAGCGTTTCTTTAAAGTTATAAAGCTGAAAGTTTCTTCCGTTACTACTGTTAGGTTGTTGTATTTTCTATTATTCCCTAGTGGTAAGGAAATATATAGATATATTCAGAATTATTTTTCTTCCTGGCTAAAGATTACCAATTTCACAATTCCAAATAATCTACAGAAGTTTACAAATTTGTATATTTATTTACAGATTGTTATCACAGTAAGAATAATGAGAAGAAAAAAAAAATATTTTTAATGTTTAAATGATCATGACATCACAAAAAAAAGTTATGACGTCACAAAGTTCGAGTTACAAAATTTGAATAACCTGGAACTAGGGGTGTAAACGGGAGGACAGTGAGATGATTGGCAAACATTCCTGTAGATACTTTTTTAGAGTTTTCGGAATAAATATAGATTTTGAGTTATTTTTCTTTTGTGCAAACCGCGAAAGTTTCGGAATCGCAATTTCGATATCATCCACATCAGGACTTTTTTTTCTTAACCCGAAAGAAGAACAGGTCTTTCTGCTTAATAAATAAAACTGAAGAGTTTGTATGTTTCAATGCGCTAATCTCAGGAACTACTTTTCCGATTTGAAAAATTCTTAATGCGTTCGATAGCGCTTTTATTGAGGAAGGTTATAGCTATATAAGATCAAGCTATAACCAATAGGAACGGAGTAGTAAACATAAACGTCAACCAATCTGGCAAACTGACCATGAAGTGGGTGGCGGCAACCCCAGGTGTGTGGCGCAGACCCGAAAAAACACCTGAGTAACGCGGAGAAGGCCACAACGGGCTAGAAAGTCGTATATTCTTCAATCTCGATATTAATTTGCTAAATAAATAAAAAATTTTTAGTCCTATAGATATGCAAGGGTTCTGGAGCGAAGCCACGGTACCCGGCTAGTGTAAAATAAGAAGAAATAATTTTTTTGTTTTTTAAAGTGTACGGATATTAAATTTTACCATAAAATGAAAAATATAATTTCATTGTAGATCGAAAGGGTTTTGTAAAATATTTCATTTTTGAATTAGGGAACCAGTTAGATGAGAGAGCCGGAATTAGATACTTTTTTAAACACAATATTTTTAAATGTGCTGTATCCTCAGAAAATCATGACTAATGAGAACAACTTATACCTTTGCCTTTGATTATATTTTTTCCGGATTGTTTTTGTATAATTCTTTGTATTATTTTAGTTGCAAAATACTTTTTTTTAATGTAATTGAATTTAGAGTTATAAGAAAAAAATAGATAACTAAATATCTATTACTTTAGTTATTGTTTACGATCAAACTAATTTCTAATGAGAATCCTTTTCTTGTTCTATCAAATACTGAGCAAAAGATAAAATAATGAATGTTTTTACATTAACTAATGTTTACTAATTTTTTATTTATTTCATTTTATTTTAGTTGAAATGATTCGGTAATGACAACATCACTTCCAAGCAAGCCATCCAATTGCAGCAACCTTTCCCAATTAAAGAAAAAAAATTGTATTTCTTTCATCAACATTTAGTTTTTTTGATATTTCAATTATTTATTTTATTTCTTACCAGAAGCAACTGTCGGCAGTAAAATTTTGGTCAAAAATAAAAAAAAGGTTTTTTGTAATATTTTCTAATTAAGTAATAAAGTGATTCTTACCTATTTTGTTTTTGTGTAGTTTATGAAATAATTAGGGGTTGTATATTATCCTATATAATTTTTTTATTTTTTTTCATAATTTTAGATTCATTTTTATTGTTTTATTATTATAATATTATTATACCTAAATATTATTATTGTCTTTATTAATATAAATATAATAATATAAATATTCTTCTTCAATATTCCTTAGTTTAAAAGTAACGTTATACTGGTGCTTCACGTTCTAGTATAATACGAACCCTTTTTATTAGGTTACCAAAACTCTACATATAAAATAGAAATTCCAAATGCAGCAATTGCAAAAATTCCTATAGGTTTATTTCAACAATTCCATAATACAAGTCAGACGGATTTTTGTGTTAAATAAAGAGAAAATCGATTGTACATAAGATTTACACTCAAAGGGCTTTTTTGTTATCCTTTTTTCGTTATTTAATTCAAATTTTTAGCACCGAAAATAATTTTAAAATTTAGTTGTGTAGTATTCAAATCAATTATTCCTTGCTAAGTAATAGAATTTTTATCTAAATAGAATGGTTCAGATATTTTTAAAAATTCTAAATACATGAATAGTTTAAATAACAATCAAAATTAAGAGAGGTCCCTATAAAATGCATGTGGGCCCGGTAGTCAAGTGGTCAAGTGGCTGTGGCTTGGAGGTAGCGGGTTCGATTCCTTGCCTCGGCGGAGGGCGGGGATTTTTCCACTCTCCTTTCATCTCCAAACGAGTCCTAAAGGTCTTCCCAGCCCACTGTAAAATGGGTACCGGGTTTCTTTCCCAGGAGTTAAAGGCGGGCGGGCGTCGGGCTGATCACCCGACCTCAACTTCGTCCCGTTGGTCCTAAACGCTGGGAGCCTGACCTCCTGTAACGGGGCCAGTTTACCCCTCTTTTTGGAGAATAAACGGACGAAATTTTTTTTTATTATTTTTTATGCTTTGGTCAGTCATATAGTTGACATAGAAGGTTAGCATTGTTGTACAGGTGTACATAGCCATTGTTGTGAGCAATTATTGAATAAATCCATGTGTATCTGTATGGGTGTCTGAGAAGGCCTACGAAAGAGTAAATGGTAATTCCTGCGAAGGAATAAATGTTAATACTACGGGAGTAAATATGATTTTAATATATACTATTGTTGCACGAACGAATATTGTTTTAAGCTATATATTATACTCATGAATTTAGTTAATCATTTATTGGTGTTTTAATGCATATAAATGTTCGAAAGGGATTATTTTATTTGACTGATTATCTAAGCAATGTGGTGTTTAAATTTAATTTGTTGAAAACACGAATAAAAAGGTGTGTTATTTTAAAATTATAAAGTTTGATCATATTTTTAGTGTTTTAGTGATGTCTTGGTTAATAGAATTAAGCGGGAGCAGCTGTGAAGGGAAGTGTATTTGCCATCTTCACTCCCGGGAGAGATGCGCCATTGTTGGAACAGCTTGTTAGTTAGCGTCACATGGGTGCATTGTTTATGGGTATTCATTGGTCGATAACGATCACATGTCAGTGTTTCGACAGAAAAAATATCGAAGGAGGCAGTTGTAGTAAATCCTTCGAGAGAGAAATCATTTGGTCCGCCAAGGAGAGCAGACGTGTTTATTTGTGCTCCGAGATTCACGCTACTTCTATCTTCGGGATGGAAGGTGTCATTTATAAACCCGTGAGTGCCTTACAGTGATAACAGGGTGTCCGAATAGACGTATCCGAAGTGTCGACCAAACTTTCTGGAACGGTTTTCAAGGAGACGAAATCTACCGGGACCCATGCGGATCGATGTGGGCCAGGATGAAAGCAGATCAAAGGCCGACTGTCAGAGCAGCGATGTCCGTACCCAACCGCCGAGAACTTCTCATTTTGTAAGTAACAAACTTTATATCGTACTCGAGGGAGTAAAACCTAACACCCGAGTATCTAGCGAAGTCTGTTGACGGGAGTGAATGAAGTATCTAGCGGTTTGGGCGAACCGAAAGAAATTTTCGGGGTGTCACGCCGAAGCAAGCCAACGTCCGAGTCCGGGGGTCGAGGAAGGGCATGGAAACTGTATTTTAATTCAGATTACTAGATGGAAGCTACATCGTAGAAAACTTTGTTGTTGAAACAGGTTTGCAAACTAAATAGTTGAAGTAATTGGATTCACTAAGGGTGAAAATATTATCTACACGATATATCAGTGTTTGTGTGTCAACGGACATGAATTATAATAGGTGTTTGAAAACAACGGACACTATTTAACGGAACAGTTCAATAAAAGAGAGTGTAGTGAATTTTTGTTATTAAGATATTTTGGTGTTTAGAACTGAAGATTGTTCAAAGACGTTAATTGCCAAAGACATTCTGAACTAAGTGAAATTTTAAAGATTAACAAAGAACAATCATTTCTTTAAACAAAAGGGAAGATTACGGTATTTTTTTTAAGCAAAAGCTTTTAATACCATTGTAGTTTTGATAATTTTTTAATTTGAGACAAATTAATTCATGGTGTTTATTCATGGTGGCAGTTATCTGTTCTGGTATTCAAAAATGGGCCCAGCAACCAAACGGAAACACCATTTAATCCATGATATAGGCAACCTTCGAAATCAGTATTATTTAGTTAACACTTCCTAAGAGCAGGTTTCAACGCAGAGTCGTAGGAACGACTGTTCACCGGCGCAAGGAAAGACCCGCCGGTACTTTGGTAATTGGTAACAGGCGTTAAAGCTCATTTTTATGTATTTGTTTTTATTTTTAGGTTTTTATTATTATTTTGTTGAAGTGACATAACCGCACATCACACTCCTGCGACCCCCCCCCCTCCAAAAGCTGTATAGGCTTATCGTGGGGCACTTTAACTTAACTAACTATAAGATGCATGAATAGTAAAAGTACTTATGTAATTGCATAGTTTTAAAAACATATATAAACTGCAAGAACGCTTCAATCTGCCGGCAGGTTATTTTCAACTGTAATATTGGAAGAGAATGGGAGATTTAAATAGTTTTTGAGGATGTGCCAAGTCTCCCGCAAGGAAAGGGAGAAAATAGAATTGGCATGTCTATTACTTGATTTTGCTAAAAAGTTAAGGGTATGAAAAATTTTAATTCTGAAAAATACAAAAAAAACAAACAAATAAACATAAAAACATCAAACATCATCCTATTTATAAATTTGTATTACTATTTTCAAAAATGTTAAATTTGTATTAAAAAATGTATATTTAATTAAAATTAGGGGAGATCCGTGTATTACGGACCCCCCAAGCAAGAATGCTCATAAACCTTCAATTATTAACATAAAAAGATTTAATTTGTTTGGTGCTCATAACAATTGTATAGCTACATGGTTCAAACGTGGTAAAGTACTCTGGTAACTATTAATAATTGCAGGAAATAATTTTTTGGTTTTCCTATCGGTGGTCCGTATTACACAAACGTTCGTGTAATATGGACCGAGTAAACAAAAAACAAAACATAACAAGAAATTAATTAAAATAATTTTTGCAAACAAGCTTTCATTATAATGCACTAAACATTAGTCATACTGTAGGCATGTGAAGTTTCATAATTTTATTTGGATTGGTTTATGAGATATGGTGATTTTAAAATTTGCCCCTTCTTTACCCCCGTATGGGTCGAATTTTGAAAAATTTAAATCATAAAAATTGTATGACTTGAATTATATTAAGCAAGCCCTAATTTGTGCTTTTCGTTTAATATATTAAATAAAACAAGCTTCAGGCTCATAGTAATAAGCTTAGCAACCATCGGTCCATATTACACAACAGCGCACGGTTCATATTACACGCTTGAACGGAGTAACGTTGTTTCCAATCACATATCCCTATGCAAAATGGCGCGCATAAAATAGATGTCTGAATTGTGAAGAAAATAAATACATCTGCTACTATTAAAGTGAAAATTATATTAAAATTACTTAACAGCAGAAAGTAATATATTCATTCTAACATACCTGTTATATCCATGATCATATAAAACGGAAATACAATTTAATGCTCCTCCAAATGAAGGCACAGATGTAAAAGTCACCTCCTGCTTTGGATAACAATAATATTCACTAAAGTCTATGGGATGGTTCTGCCAACTAGTGGTGAACACAAAAATTTTAACATGGTTCGTATTACACGATTGTCTATAATATATGGATCTCCCCCAGATCATGTTTCGACAAATATTATTATTCTAAATTTGAAATAAATGCTGCCCCTACATACAGGTTTTGAAAATAAAGTAAGACTGGGGAAAATTAATGATATTATAAAAATAATAATAAAAAAGAACTTGTGTGTTATTTTCATTCTATGATGTATATTGTTTGGGAGGTAGGGTCAAAGGCTATGAGCTAAAACACGAAGGAGGGGACCTGGTACAAATTGTTCATATTTTCAAGAAAAGAAAAGCAACGATATCCAAAATTTTACAGTGTGACCTCTCGGTTAAAAGTTATGAGCGAAAACCGAATAAACTCACAACTCATCCATCCTGAAATAGTAAGTAATTTTCTCTTCTGATGATTTGTATTTTGAAAATTACGAAAAAGCAAGAAAAAATCTACAAAAATAAAGAAGAAAAAAATAGATGTAAAAATAAACTAAAATAACATAACTTTCAAAGTGATTTCAGTGGAGTGCTTACCTATCATTCAGCCCTGTGATGTATATTTCTACAGACAAATCAAAGATTTCATTAAATGTCTGCAAAATTACACTTTAGTGATAGAATGAAAACGTGAATTTCCATACAAGAAGTGTATTTAATCAAATGAGGCTGGGTGCGAAATTTTTCTTATGTTTTGAATGTTTTCTGATGAAGTATCATTCAAAAAAAGTACCTGTATTTAAAAGTTTTACATGAATGTTTAATAAATATATTAAAATGTTAAATATATCTTTAAAATGATACAAACTTAATTTGGACATTTGTAATATCGAAACTGAAACTTTTGTCTCTTTTCATCGCTATGCGCGCTCGTGTCGTAATCGTTACTTCCTGTTTTCGATTTTTAAAAGCTTCTAACTTTTGACCTTGAGGTCAATTGGTTAACCTTTTGGTGTTATTGTTTTTGTTTTTTTTAGCTATATTTTGATATATAATTTATGATAATCTGCTTCTGACAGCAAAACGTATCTCCAAGTAAGTATTTTGAAATGAATGTCTTTGTAGATGAAGTAGCAGTACGAATGCCTCAAAAATTCTTAATTTGGTTTGATTAATCAAATATTTGAAAACATAATTATTGGATTCCTCATGTCTTTCTTTGCACTTCTACGAAGTTCTATGAAGTTCGCAATTCTATAATAAACAGACGGCAGTAGGGTAGACCCAAAAAAGTTTCTGAAATGGAAGTCACGTTAAAACAGGAACTGTTTTTGAATTCTTGAGTGCGGAAGATAATGGCCAAAATTCTCATTCATGGAGTATTGAGGATTACTTTTTGAAATATTCTTATGGACGAGCTGAGGAAGACGCTCTGGTGACGCTGAACAATGACATGCAGTTGTTTGACGGTCAGCGAACACTCAAAGTTCCTCAGCAAAGACACATTACATCATCTGCCGAGTAAATGAGTGATTCGTATAGAACTACAAATAAGAACCAACGAGATATGCTCCATTTTGTCTGTTGAAAAGAAAAGATCATTATTAACAAGTTTCAGTTTTCAAAGAACTGTGGATGCTCCGAATGCTAACGAAACATCACAATCTTGTAAGGAACGCAATTGCAATTGACTATTTTCCACTGCTTGGAGATGGAGGGGAATTGTTTCTGTCTCATTATGATTACTCATGATTTAAGTCGTTCCCGTACAGTCTGTGGTCTAGACAGCAACCTGTTATGAGGCATATATGTCTGTATCTGAGTTTGAATCCCGGAGCAGGGATTGGATGTTTCATTCTTTCTTCTGCAGTGTTTCGTCCGTCTCGGAAAGTGTAAAGATTACTTCAGCTTTCCTGTGGTGTATCCTAAAGAACTAGAAATTCTGGCAGCCAGACATTAGGACTCGATCTCGTAATGAATGCCAGACGATAAATAAAATAAACAAAAAGCTGATATGAAACATTGATCCTTTATTATCAGGAATCCAAGCAACTATCAAAGAAATTAATTCGCAGGACTGCATCTATAAATTTAATTTATTTCAAAAAAAATAGTAATAACAAAATAATTTAAATAAATAACTTTGTTACTGCTCTTCGTACATTTATCTTATTTGTTAGAGTTTATCTTACACTGTTTACTATCTCTAGTTAATTACCAGCTGTGTCTTAGGAATCTTGTAAAAAGGAAACAAAATAATTAATTCTTAGATGAAGTAAAAGGTGTTCTCCGCTTCACAAAGAAATTACAGAACTCTTAACTGCTTCTAATAAATAAAAGTAAGTTGGTCTCAGAACTCACAAACATGCAGGTAAAATTTCCAAATAGAAATCGTGATCTCTACAGTATTTCAAAGTGAAATCTGTGTAATGATTGAAATGAAAGAGATCATGTTCTTTTCTACACCAACAAAAAAAGTCTAAACATTTTTTACTTGTCAGCATGCTGTCTTTCTGCAATTGATCAATCTTAATACGATTTTTCTCTTTACTCAACAAATAGTATCTTTACGTAATTGTTGAAGTCAACAACAACACCATTTCGTTCGATCAGACGTATTAAAAGTTTCCTCTCTCTGTTAAAATGATACTCCTCGTGCCAAAACCTTACTTTAATACTTTCGACTATTACTTTTTATACAGAAATTTTTTTTTTCCTCTAACGGTGGTTTACAAAAAATTTAAATTATATGATAAAACTAAGGGAAACCTGTATAAAATATAACAAAAAATTGTAATCCTGAAGGGAAATGCTGCAGTGCTAGAATATTAACAAAAATTATGAAATAAGCTATTCCTAATCTGACATTACGTCAATAATAATTAATTTTTTTTCATCTCTACATAAATGGCGCTTTTTTTATAGCAGAGTTTATAATTGAATTAATCGGTAATGCATTACATTGCTATGGTAATTATAAACCAGAACTTCTAGGTATAATTAAACGACTAAGAGGCAATTATATTTACATTAAAACCGTAATGATATTTTGTAGTTAACCATTGTAACTGTAATGGCTAATGGTGAAGTATATATTGTTAATTAATAAATAATTTTTGGTAAAAAAGAAATGTTAATAAATCAGCAACCATTACACCATTATATTTTGTTTGGATTATTTAAACTTATGAACTCCGAAATATATCACACCTGAGACTTGAAATGTTTGTAAATGATGTTTGGAGGTTGTACGAACACCCTGTTCACAGTACTTGTATGAAATTAATCGTTGTCTCCTTCTTCATCTCAAGTAAACAGAATCGAACGAAATAATGTATAGAAAGTAAAATCCATATGGATATCTATATCGGATACAGAATATGTTAAAACTTAAAAACAATATCAAATCTGTTTCGTACATTCTGGAAAATTCTAGAGAACTCATTTATACTGCTTTATAAACTCTGCTTTATAAATCCTTACAGTACCAATAAGAATTACGTGAAAAAATTGACATAATCAATGAAACTTAGGCTAGCTTGATGTAATACTATTGTAAAATTGTCAGATGACATCCCTCATGGTTCAGATACATTCCTGCCTCAAACCTGGAGAAAAAAGGGTTATCATCGACCAATGCAAACAGGATTTAAATCCGTAATACACCATTGTCTGCCGAACATGATTCTTGGAAATGAGGAACGAATAATAAGAGACATCGCTGAAGATCTGCAATAAATAAATAAAAAAAGAAAGAAAGAAAGAAAGAAAAATCCGAAACAATATTTTTTTTGTATGTCTTGTCTTCTCCTTTCAACGATTGGGTAAGCCTCTTTTCTTCGAGTGGAATCCATACTTCCAAATAGATTGTAAAGAGAACAATCATAGTAACAGTGGTTATCAATTTTCCCTTACAATTTTTTTCTTACTTCCATAAGAAATGATCTAGCTCAATATACAGGATTTTTGGGTTATCAAAATTAATTGAAAGAGCGGAGAGGCTTAAGGACAGTGCTCTAAAAAATCCCAAGATCAGGATTCTTCGAATGTTCTACACTGGTAGGAACGCAAATGGCTTGTTTCCTGTAAGATCTATCGTAAACTGTGATAATTCGGACATTTATCAAGGTAATTTATAATAAACTGGATTCAATGAATATTTCTATTACTTACTGTCACTAACAGTCTAAATCTCGTTGAGAAGATTAAGCTTTTGACTTATTTGCACAGTTATTTATTTCTCTTGCTCGACGTCAACTAATTATATAATTCTTTTCTTTCGATTTAATTCGTAAAGCCATGAAGCATGTTCAGCATAAACATAATGGTCATTACGTTAACAGCCGTGAATTTAATATTGGGTTACCCATTGTTAATGCTTTATTCAGCCTTTATTTCTTTGATTTTGAAAATAAGTTTTAGCAGCCAGCTTTCGGCTTATTCTTGGGGTTATCTACATCGAAGATATCGCGTTCACTGTAAATGACTAACAACGATTGGATATCCCGCTGTATTGTCGATATGTCGATGATTTTGTTGATCTGCGTAGGAGAACTTTACTCAAATGGGAATTAACGATATCATCAATGACATACAAGATGACATTACGTTTTAAGTTGAAAAAGTGAAACATAGTGGCATTCCATTTCTAGATGTTTTGTTTCAACCCAGGCAAGGAACGTTTGTAACATTCGTTTACAGAAAGCCCATGGATGAAGATTTGTCTTTAAACTTTTGTTCACATAATCTTAAAACGTTGAAATTTAGTAACATGCAAATGACAGTAAAAAGAGCATTTAATCTATCCAGCAACCTTAAGTGTTTTTCTAAACGAACTCGACTAAAATCAGATTCTTTCTTCCACTAACGATTACCCCGATCATTAATAAATAGTGGTTCAAGCCACAAGAAACTTATACTAGAATGACAAGTGCCGGCAATCAACGCCATAGCATACTTTTCAATTCTCTATTATCCTCTAATTTTCACTATTTTATCCAAAGTTCTGAGGTCCCTTCAGATCATCTTATGGCTCTGGCCCTTAACCGTATTTCGAAGTTCGTGAATTCGATGGATAGAGATAGGGATTACTCTACTTTGAAGGGTGTCTATATTCTCTCCAATGTATCAGTAATGCTTGCCACTTAATTGGCGAAACTCGCCAACTGTTAAGGAATAGGGTTGCACAGTGCTCGTTGGCAATCGAAATTTCAAATCTCACGGCAATACATATCCGGGATCATAAAAAATATTATTAAATTTCGCGACTCAAAATCCTGTCTATTGAGCCAGATCAATTATTACGAAGCGTAAGGATACAGTCGCGATCTTAACTGAAAATCACTGTTAAAATGATTGTCTGTGTACAATCTACTGCGAGTAAGAATTCGACAAGAAGAAAAGAGACTTGCCTAATCTCGAAAAGTAAGAAAGATGAGTAAGAATATACAAACAAAATTGCTTTGTTTTCTGTTTCGTTTAATTTTCCTTTCTTCCTTTCTTTCTTTCTGTCGTTTTTTTTTATTTATTTATAGCAGATCTTCAGCGATGTCTGGTTATTATTCGTTCCGCATTCTGATGAGTCAAGTTCAGCAGATAATGCTGCATTACGGATTCAAGCCTTCTCTTCATTGGCCGATGACAACACGATTTTTCTAAGGTTTGAGGCAGGACTGAATCTAAGCTATGAGGGATGGCGCCACCTGTTTTAAGTCATCTGACATTCCTCCAATAGCATTAGGCCATGTTAGCCTGAATTTCCTTATTATGATTATGTAAATAATTGATTATATAAATGTTTTCGCTTAATTGCTATGGTGCTGTAAGGGCTTATAAAGCTATCTCTTATGTATTCCTACATCACTCGAAGAA
The DNA here is from genome assembly GCA_023159025.1 of Thereuonema tuberculata. Taxonomy (NCBI): domain Eukaryota; kingdom Metazoa; phylum Arthropoda; class Chilopoda; order Scutigeromorpha; family Scutigeridae; genus Thereuonema; species Thereuonema tuberculata. The sequence goes on from JAFIDM010000002.1 coordinate 1,114,610, forward strand.
GCCTTTCACACAAAAAATGCGAAACCGATTGTATCTATTTTTAATTGCAAATAAGCTTTTTAATCTTTCTTCAGTGTATTTTCCATTCCATTGTAATGCACACGTTAAAATTGGTTAACAATCATGTAAAATTTCATGTTCCCAACTAAAGTGGTTTCCGACAATGCATACCCAGCAGAAAAGTTCCCTCCCCCTGTTTACACTCCTTATGACCCGAATATCAAAAATTCGTCGTTAAATAAGTACATTTTAGATTTTGACAAAGAACCTCATTTATTTTCGAACTAAGGAGGTTTCAGAGATATGCATACCATTCAAGATTTTTTACTTCCCCCCAATTACACCTGTTAGCTTTATTATACTGTAGATATTGTGTCATAACGATTCGTCCCTGTAACAGTTCGAAAACCGCAGTTCCTCTGATTTGGGTGCCAGTCAAGTGCGAAGCTTAACGAATTTGTTCAATAACCTACGGGTTTGACTTGAAGTCTCCTTTTGCTGTGGAGATGAACGTCTTGTACTGGTGAAAGAGCCAACTTCAGGTACAGGCTCTTCCTATCATTCAAAATCACTATAGCTACCCAGCATATCTTCTTACATTTCTGCATCATCCTTATTGCATTTCAGAATTATTATGCCATATAACATATTCGCGAACTCCATATCCTCGACTGCGATTACGTTTCCATATTCAGCAAGTTGTTACTTTGCCTTTAACATTTTGACAATATTAATGAGATTAATTCGCTTCGTGATACCGATGATCACTGTTTACACTCTATCCCACTACTGAACATCCCTAAAGACGGACTCCTACTGCGGGTATACTATTCACACAACTTGATTAATTACTTAATGCAGGTACACCATGCCAGTGTCGGATGGCGCTGAGTTTTGCATGGGAATGACTCAAATCACCGATTTGGGGATGAGCGATTTATATTTTTAACCGCGTAAGCAATTTAACCGCGTAAATACATTTTCATGCGATTTTCAGCTTTCAAGGTCACGCACATCTCATATTAGGCGGTCTCCATTCCCGAGCCTTAACAGCTTCTTAGTTCTGTTTAGTTGATTTAGGAAGTTATACACCTATTAATACACCTATTAATAATCCTGGAAAATAATGTGTTCATCAAATATACGTAATTTAACTGACGCCAGTAGTCGTTCACTCGCCTCTGTATAGAGATAAAAGGGCTATCCATCCACCGTGCCCATAGGTTTTTAGGGCCTAACTGTCCTTAACATTGGAAAAACTTTTCTCTGATTGCCTAGTTTCTGGGTTGTCCTGTGTGGTAAGAAGTCGGATAATCGAATAATAGAATATGAAGAGAAGAGAGTGTTTCTCGGCGAACAGCTTTTTTTATTTGCAATTTCCCGCCTTTCTCGGGTGCAAAATCACTTGCTGCAATTCCTTTGTTCAGCCAATCAGCGACCGATATGATCAAAATCGCAATATATGGAGAAAGCATTGCGAACGTTCGTTTGCAAATTTGCAGTGAATGATCTCCAGCTGTATTAAACAGGTGTCTTTTTTAATTAAAATACAGATTGAATTTTTCCTTATAAAAGCTTATTACAGGTTCAAAGAAAAAAGAAAAATAATTAATTATTTAAATGAAGACATTTCTTTAAGTCATTATAATACAGGATCAGTTTATAACAATAATTAATAATAAATAATCGCCTGATATTCGTTTTTTTATAATATATGTATTGTGACGTAACGATCCGTCCGTGTAATCTTTGGAAACCACTGGAGCTTCCTCAGACGAGCGCCAGTCAAGCGTGCAGCTTTGACGAATTTTTATCCAGGGAAGAATCCAAGTCACTGAAGTTTGTCCGGTTCACTACACCTCATCGATGCGGGGATCGGCGTAAACCTACGTGGAATTGGCTAACGCACATGACACGCAAATGTTTTCTTTAAAACAATTAATACAATACACCTCCTATGTTGCGATAGTAGTCTAGTACACAGTTGTGGGAGCTTTCCGTTGCTTACATTATTGAAATGGTAAAGTATTAGCAAAAAATACAATGAATTCACTTTATACACTCCTGGTTTGATGTTTTAAAATAAGTGAAACACCGTATTCATGATTGATTAAATTTAACCAGTATTGTTTAAATTAATTAGTCTGTAAACCTAATCCACTACCTAGTCATGACTAAAAAGTATATAGATAACTTATGACTGCCTAATTAAATTACATCTGCCATGAGATACTAATATAAAATAATGTGTTTTCGCAACACTAATGATAAGATAAATGCATAGGGATGGATTTTTCCGTTCCTTCCGCTAATTTAGAATTTCTGTGGGCGAATCACTTTGTTTCATTATTCGTTGAACTCTTCTGGATGTGTCCGATTTTACGGGTGGGCTTGTCGGAGATTCAAGCTGAACTCACTAGTAATCGATGCACTATAGTTCCGAGAGTAAAGTAACTGTAAGAACGGCTAGTAACCTATCCTGCACTGGCGTTAATTCCGCTGGATTTCTAATCTAACTGCAGCTTCTTCAACACTGTTGGCGTTCCTAGCTTTGACAAGGTTTGGTTGAACCTAGATCAGTTTGCCTAGTTTAGCCAAGTTTCATAAGTTAAATAGTTCTCTAGCTGGCAAACGTCCTGGCACGCTGACAAAAACGTAACCAATTCATACTTAGCTGTACCTTTCTTGAATCACTGGCCGCATAGGAGAGTATTAAAGACTATCCATTCTGTTGCAGCGGGGCTTATTAAGGCAAACTTAATTTTAACACAGACTAAAACTCTCTGACATGCGTGGTTCTGCGTCACGCTGTATGATATCCTGTGTGAGTCCGAAATGTATGGAAGTGCCTCTCCGTTGTATAAATCGCAATTTATCACCAACTTTCCGCTTTTTTGTATACAAAAGCCACGTGACAGAATTCTTACAAGGAAACCTCTCGAAATGTAAAAATTTAATGAAACTTTGCAGAATGATTCTATAGATTGTGTTTATTAAATGAGATAATTCTTAGGTGCAGAATCCAACGCGAAATGGACTAAAAAGGGACCCGAATTTTGTCGGGAAAACAGCAGGAAAAATTGTGTAGGATCTCAAGTTTTTAGCCATTTTTATAAATTAATTTCAATTTTATTAGAACCCCAAAGTGGCATTTTGTTCAATATTGCGCGAACATGGACCAACTACACCTCTGATAAGGGGTCTAGATCAACAACTATTGGAGCTTGGGACCTTAAATTTTGGGGAACTTAGTTTCATAATTTACCGGTGCTACAGCTAAAATTTGAACAAAATTGGAGACATGATGGCAGGAACTTTTTTAAATTTTAGACCTTTGGCATGGAATGACTCGTGTGCGAAGTGAATAGAGTGTACGATTTAACCAGTTCAATTAGCTGGCATTTAATTACGAACTGTAAGTACTTTTAATATCAATTAAAGTAAAGGCGAAGCAGCAAGCTCGCACGGAACAATTAATATTTTGCACGAAACTGTTCTATTCGAGAAAATTGCATCGCAAGTTTGATTAAAAGTAAAACTTACCTGTTCAAGTAGAAGATATTTCGATTCGATAATTGTGAAAGAAAATTAACGAAAGTGGACAAATATATATTCTAAGTCAAGAATGCATATTTTTTACGCATAAATGATAGTGCTAATATATAGTGAATATTAAGCACGAAAATTGTGCAGATACCGTTAGAAAGTGCTACGGAAATAATTTATATTATAGTGAACATTGTGCTTCGTTTATTATTTTTTAGACTACTAAAGAAATAGGAAGTAGTCATAATTAAATGTGCTTCGATTTATTTTGTGATAATTAACCCCTTTAATTTGGAGCAGTGTTCTTCAAGAAGACAGTGATAATTATTGAAACAGTGATATTTACTTTAATTATCAAAATGATAATTAATTATCGAATTGATACTTAAATGTGCATATCTGTGCAAGAAAGAAGTTATCACGTGATAAAAACTTGGGTGCTCACCTACCTGAATAATAGTGAAGAGGATTAACCTTCTATAATATTGTTGGAACTTAAAAACAATTTACCTAAGCTTGTATTAAAATAAAAAACTGAACAAACTTTTATTCAAAGAATTATAAAGGATATTATTATATTATAATAAAATTATTGAAAGTTTTTAAATCAAGTGTATGTGTGTGTTTGGAAAAAAAACATACTACTAGCCCTTTACAATTTTCTTTAAGAGGAAAAACCGAATTATGCCAACCACATCGTGGAAACAGTTTTTGGATAAAACTATCACACTTGTTTGATACCCTTGAAAGAAAATGCGTTGAATCGCTCCCTGAAAGGAGCTGGCATACACTTGAAATTGGTCGAGATGATTTCACCTTTCGGAAAAAAATACATTTGTAAAGAAGAAAAAGGAATAATGATGATGACAAAGATTGTTTTCCTTTGTTCGAGCAGTTTGTCATCTCAACGTAAGATCTGTTTTTGAAGTGCAAAGAAAATACTATCGCCAAGATTCAAACGTTATTCATGAGCAAAGCTTCACCTGAATTTACTTCTGTAGATGAAGAAAATATTATTTAGCTGTATTGCGACAGTACAGTGAAGGCAGCAAGAAACTGACTGAATTTTGGATATGAGTAAAAAAATGAATCTCAACCTTTAAGCGGAAAAAATCAGCGAATCTTGATTCCGTTTGCGATATCAAACCTAAACGAAGCAAGGTTTTCAGTGGTCACTAGAATAAAAAGGAAGTATCGTGAGAAATTAAACGTGGATCAGGAAATGAAGGTGGCTGTGTCCAGTTTGATTCCTTTTGTGAACAGGCTGACCCATCCTACTAATTACGATTTGTTTATTCAATGATATCCTTGTTCGAAATTTGTACTTATTTAATATGTTTGACTTCAATTGTTTGTGAATTTGAATTTCGTTTCATTGTTAGATTTATTTTTTTAACCAACCAACTGCACCACTGTGCAACTTAGGTAGGCCTAAATTATGACTTGGGGCCGCCATGGAACAATCCTGATACACTAAGAGCTTTGGGAACCACTGCTTTAGACTGAAGGCATCCTATTTTCTTTGGGATCATATCACGTGCGATGATATCATCACTTGCTTTTCAGCAATTGAATGAACTTTCGTAAAACACTATAGTACTTTAAAATTAGAAAATGGTTATTTTTTTAAGGTGATGCATTTTTTTTGTCCACACTGTAATTTTCAATTAAATATGGGTTACGGAAGTGCGTTAAACACTGACCAAACTGAAAAAACTATATAACAGATTTATTTTTTAAGTAAATTTCTGGAACAACGGGTGGAAATTTTGAGAACACACCAAAAAATAAAAGAAAATCATGTGGGGCAGGAACAAGTTTTGAATAACCTATCCAAGCAAATGATCAAAAGCTTAATTTTGCACCAGATCGTTTATAATTTCTCTGTAGTGCAGTAGCTGAGCAAACGATTTCGCCTATGACGACATCTGAATAAAGATTCCCTCATCCTATCGCTCCCATTTCTATTACGGTAATGGTCGAACAAAGGCTGCACAATTACTTCCCAATTCATTAGCAATTGAACTAATATTCCATCATCCCATTCTTCCGTTCCGAACAAACGTTCTCTCATTCTACCCGCACTGCTTCTACTTCAAACGAGAGAGGATCGTTTGATCGTTCAGAGGCACGAACAGATCCAATGGTTTCCTTATCCATATCCAGCGAAACGTGGCACGATCTTGGGGACTCCGTTTCTGTCAAAACTATTTACAGACGTCTAACAGAGGCGAATCTGCATTCTAGATTCCGTTTTGTGGCTTTAATGCGTCAACAATATGGGCTGCTTTAGCAGACAACTACGTTGAATGCCACAGACTTGTGATGTATCGTCTTTAGCAACGAATCCCACTTTTGTTTGAAAACAGATGACCACTGTGTCAGGGTTTGGAGGACCACGGATAAGTTCTTAAATCTGAACCCAGCGACGTACAGCCCCCTTTGCAAGCATAACAGAAAAGTGCCATTACAAATGGTGGTCATGCCATTACATACGACAATACTAGTAGTACTGTGAGGGTCATTGACAGCCCAGTGGTGAATGGAGATCCGGCTGTCAATAGATTCTGCAGTCCCATTTGCTTTCTATCTTGGTTGGGCGCCGAGAGCAATTTTCCAATAAGATAACTCTCGTCCGCACATAGCTAGGATTCACAAGACTATGTGCCAGTTTGGCTGGTGGTTCTCCCATAGGTTTGCGCCTTTTCTGGTTCTTTATCGGGAGAGGCGGGGCAGGTCTGATGAGCTAGTAGAATAGCGAAACAGTGTTACCTGTTCCTCCCCGGTAAATGAATCAGAAAAAGGCAATTTATTTATTGTTTATTCTGTGCTGGGCTTTTGACACATTTCAAAGTATTTAATCAGCACGTATTCTTTTTTCAATAAGATTAACGTGTGTGAATCAGGTTTGATAAGTTCTTTAGCCAACACACAGTCTAAAAAAGGATTAAAAATAAAGACATATATACAATAAAAACTCAGACTAGTTTCGCCACGTCGCTGCGTGGCAACTTCAGTGAATGTTATTGGATGGACCTCCAGCTTCTTTAATAGGCGAATATCCCATCAACAGTCAATGGTAAGCATGGTCCCACGGACCAATTGTCGAGATTATGCAAATGCTGTTGTTTAGTGCGGGAAGCACTTGCGCGCCTGGCGGAGATCGTCTGCACTGATCCTGTCGATGATAGATGTAAGCACGTGTGTGTGTTTATCAACACACAAGTGGCAGCATTTTTTTTTTTTTTATCAAACCTGATTCACACACGTTAATCTTATTGAACATTGGTAGCCATTTAACATGGGTATTTTGGATGGCATCCAGCAAGGCAACACAAGAAGAACCGTCAACCACTTCATACGGCTACAAAGAAAACTCACATCGGCCAAGACGTCAGCCATTTTCATCACGTTATGCAAAAAAGGAGATCTTTCCCCAAAGTTCTTGTGACTGAAGGTTAGTGACAAAGCACCTGATATTAAAAAAACCGTCGATAAATTAAGAATAGGGTTGCTCACACGGGCTTTGAATCAAGCTCATCGTTCCATCAAGGGATTAACGCATTCCATACGGAAAACTGCCGAGTATTTGGAAAAAATCCTCCCGCAGTCGAAATTGGTCCAAGTCTTAATGCACGCTGCTCAGGCCTTTCACAGCCATTATCGACGATCCAGTTCTATACACATTAAAAAATTAGTGGTCCTCAGCCAAAAAAGATGGCCTATTAATATTGCCCATGTACAAACGGTCATTAATCTCAGTTCTAAGAAGCTAACCCCTTATCAACTTCAGGCCATAGGAAAGGGCCTTCAATTCAATTGGTCCAAAAAACCGCAGCTCGTGAATATAATTTCCCCCATTGAAGCAGTGCTCAACAAGATGCCCGATAAAGACGCCGCAAGGCTTACCAGAAACAAAATAGGAAGCATTGCACAAACCATATGTGCTCAGCCCCTCACCACCCCTATTAACCCATTGGAAATCAAGGGCCTAAGGGACATTAAACAAGATTCCAGTGTCACCGTTCTGGAACCCGATAAGGGTAAAAATCCGGTAATTATGGACACTCGCGACTATCTCCGCATGGCACAGAAATTCCTAACCCAAGAAACAGGTATCCAGCTTGTTACTACGGAAAAAAACAAGGCAATTAACCAACTCCGAAGAACAATTAGAAGATTACGGAAAAACGACTTAATAACTGAGGAACTAGCGCTATACATGAAAGACGCCAATTTGAAACTACCTAAGCTACGTGTATTGCCCAAGGTTCATAAAAGCAAAGACGAAGATGGTCTCTTCCCAGCCAGGCCTATTATAGCTTGCACTGACACGGCGGTTAAAGCTCTCTCTGATCTGGTGTTTCAGAAGATGAAAAGCCTAAACGTCAAGTCCTTTTACAGTATTCCTAATAGCATGCAGTTTGTCAGCAAAGTTAAGAACGCAGAAACACGGGCTGATTTCAGCTCATTCTCGCTTGACGTGAAAACTCTCTTTACTTCCATCAATTTTGACATTATTATGAAAGCTTTGTCACACATTGCTACAAAAACCCTGCGACATTTCAATAAACAGTTGCATTTTGAAGATTTGATCCCCCTGATAAAGGCCATATTTGAAATGCAAATCTTTGAGCATGACTCCACATACTATCAACAAAAACATGGTTTATTCATGGGTCTGGCAGCTTCAGCGTTGATAGCCGAATGGATTATAATCTTCATTGAGGATTCCGCCGTGATGTTGTTAGACGAACGACAACTACAGATGCCCATGCTTTTCAGATATGTGGATGATCTTCTTATTTATGCTCACAAAGATCACATTGAAGCGATTCATGACCTGTTCAACAACGTACACGAAGTTATCAATTTCGAAACCGAGCGTGATCAAGACCGGTCCATTGCCTTCTTGGACACCAAAATCACAGCCACAAATGCGGGATTTCAAACGCAAGTCCATCGAAAACCAACCCACTCCTTCATTACCCTGAACTTTCAATCGTTTTGTCCTACAAGCTTTAAAGTCAACATCATCACCATGGCAGTGCGCAGGGCTTTCATTTTATCAAGTACGCAGGACGCTTTCAACAATGAATTAAGGATCATTTACTCTATCCTCCAAAGGAATGATTACCCTAAGTGGTTTATAGACAGACATTTCAAACAAACTATGTTCAAACTATATAATAATGACTGCCCATCCAGCTTAAAGAATATGAAACATGTCGCCATTGACTTTCACCCGGACTTATTATCCAAGGTCAACAAGATACTTAAGGACCTCAATATTGTTGCCACTTCGGCCTGCCGCAGTTCTACCAGGATACTTGTTAATAACCGTAACACGGCCATACAGCGCAGAAATGATGATAGCAAGTACAAAGGGGTCATTTATGAACTACAATGTTCCGAGTGCCAAAAAATTTACCTTGGAGAGACCAGCAGACGGGTACAGGACCGCGTGAATGAGCATAAACGAGCCTTATTAAAAAATGATAAAACGTATAACATAGTGCAACACAAATTTAACACGGGCCATCATTTTAACGTCAGTGACCCTAAAATCGTGAAGAAAGAGAAAAATGATTTCCGACGCAAATGTCAAGAGTCCGTAATGATAGCATCCTCTACTTCCTGCATCAATGACTGCGTCTCCGTGAGGAGTATTTACCATTAGGGTTTCAGGAAAAAACCAAAAGATCAC
>JAFIDM010000002.1:1123962-1159510 GCA_023159025.1 Thereuonema tuberculata
CTGTAACGGGGCCAGTTTACCCCTCTTTTTGGAGAATAAACGGACGAAATTTTTTTTTATTATTTTTTATGCTTTGGTCAGTCATATAGTTGACATAGAAGGTTAGCATTGTTGTACAGGTGTACATAGCCATTGTTGTGAGCAATTATTGAGTAAATCCATATGTGTATCCATGTGGGTGTCTGAGTAGGCCTACGAAAGAGTAAATGGTAATTCCTGCGAAGGAATAAATGTTAATACTACGGGAGTAAATATGATTTTAATATATACTATTGTTGCACGAACGAATATTGTTTTAAGCTATATATTATACTCATGAAGTTAGTTAATCATTTATTGGTGTTTTAATACATATAAATGTTCGAAAGGGATTATTTTATTTGACTGATTATCTAAGAAATGTGGTGTTTAAATTTAATTTGTTGAAAACACGAATAAAAAGGTGTGTTATTTTAAAATTATAAAGTTTGATCATATTTTTAGTGTTTTAGTGATTGGTCATATGATTGGTTTAGTAAGCGGGAGCAGCTGTGAAGGGAAGTGTATTTGCCATCTTCACTCCCGGGAGAGATGTGCCATTGTTGGAACAGCTTGAAAGTTAGTGTCACATGGGTGCATTGTTTATGGGTATTCCTTGGTCGATAACGATCACATGTCAGTGTTTCGACAGAAAAAATATCGAAGGAGGCAGTTGTAGTAAATCCTTCGAGAGAGAAATCATTTGGTCCGCCAAGGAGAGCAGACGTGTTTATTTGTGCTCCGAGATTCACGCTACTTCTATCTTCGGGATGGAAGGTGTCATTTATAAACCCGTGAGTGCCTTACAGTGATAACAGGGTGTCCGAATAGACGTATCCGAAGTGTCGACCAAACTTTCTGGAACGGTTTTCAAGGAGACGAAATCTACCGGGACCCATGCGGATCGATGTGGGCCAGGATGAAAGCAGATCAAAGGCCGACTGTCAGAGCAGCGATGTCCGTACCCAACCGCCGAGAACTTCTCATTTTGTAAGTAACAAACTTTATATCGTACTCGAGGGAGTAAAACCTAACACCCGAGTATCTAGCGAAGTCTGTTGACGGGAGTGAATGAAGTATCTAGCGGTTTGGGCGAACCGAAAGAAATTTTCGGGGTGTCACGCCGAAGCAAGCCGACGTCCGAGTCCGGGGGTCGAGGAAGGGCATGGAAACTGTATTTTAATTCAGATTACTAGATGGAAGCTACATCGTAGAAAACTTTGTTGTTGAAACAGGTTTGCAAACTAAATAGTTGAAGTAATTGGATTCACTAAGGGTGAAAATATTATCTACACGATATATCAGTGTTTGTGTGTCAACGGACATGAATTATAATAGGTGTTTGAAAACAACGGACACTATTTAACGGAACAGTTCAATAAAAGAGAGTGTAGTGAATTTTTGTTATTAAGATATTTTGGTGTTTAGAACTGAAGATTGTTCAAAGACGTTAATTGCCAAAGACATTCTGAACTAAGTGAAATTTTAAAGATGAACAAAGAACAATCATTTCTTTAAACAAAAGGGAAGATTACGGTATTTTTTTTAAGCAAAAGCTTTTAATACCATTGTAGTTAATGTTTTATATGTATTTCATGTTGATAATGTTTTAATTTGAGACAAATTAATTCATGGTGTTTATTCATGGTGGCAGTTATCTGTTCTGGTATTCAAAAATAGGCCCAGCAACCAAACGGAAACACCATTTAATCCATGATATAGGCAACCTTCGAAATCAGTATTATTTAGTTAACACTTCCTAAGAGCAGGTTTCAACGCAGAGTCGTAGGAACGACTGTTCACCAGCGCAAAGAAAGACCCGCCGGGACTTTGGTAATTGGAAGCAGGCGTTAAAGCTCATTTTTATGTATTTGTTTTTATTTTTAGGTTTTTATTATTATTTTGTTGAAGTGACATAACCGCACGTCACACTCCTGCGACCCCCAAAAGCTGTATAGGCTTATCGTGGGGCACTTTAACTTAACTATATATAAGATGCATGAATAGTAAAAGTACTTATGTAATTGCATCGTTTTAAAAACATACATAAACTGCAAGAACGTTTCAATCTGCCGGCAGGTTATTTTCAACTGTAATATTGGAAGAGAATGGGAGATTTAAATAGTTTTTGAGGATGTGCCAAGTCTCCCGCAAGGAAAGGGAGAAAATAGAATTGGCATGTCTATTACTTGATTTTGCTAAAAAGTTAAGGGTATGAAAAATTTTAATTCTGAAAAATACAAAAAAAACAAACAAATAAACATAAAAACATCAAACATCATCCTATTTATAAATTTGTATTACTATTTTCAAAAATGTTAAATTTGTATTAAAAAATGTATATTTAATTAAAATTAGGGGAGATCCGTGTATTACGGACCCCCCAAGCAAGAATGCTCATAAACCTTCAATTATTAACATAAAAAGATTTAATTTGTTTGGTGCTCATAACAATTGTATAGCTACATGGTTCAAACGTGGTAAAGTACTCTGGTAACTATTAATAATTGCAGGAAATAATTTTTTGGTTTTCCTATCGGTGGTCCGTATTACACAAACGTTCGTGTAATATGGACCGAGTAAACAAAAAACAAAACATAACAAGAAATTAATTAAAATAATTTTTGCAAACAAGCTTTCATTATAATGCACTAAACATTAGTCATACTGTAGGCATGTGAAGTTTCATAATTTTATTTGGATTGGTTTATGAGATATGGTGATTTTAAAATTTGCCCCTTCTTTACCCCCGTATGGGTCGAATTTTGAAAAATTTAAATCATAAAAATTGTACGACTTGAATTACATTAAGCAAGCACTAATTTGTGTTTTTCGTTTATTATTTTAAAAAAAACAAGCTTCAGGCTCATAGTAATAAGCTTAGCAACCATCGGTCCATATTACACAACAGCGCACGGTTCATATTACACGCTTGAACGGAGTAACGTTGTTTCCAATCACATATCCCTATGCAAAATGGCGCGCATAAAATAGATGTCTGAATTGTGAAGAAAATAAATACATCTGCTACTATTAAAGTGAAAATTATATTAAAATTACTTAACAGCAGAAAGTAATATATTCATTCTAACATACCTGTTATATCCATGATCATATAAAACGGAAATACAATTTAATGCTCCTCCAAATGAAGGCACAGATGTAAAAGTCACCTCCTGCTTTGGATAACAATAATATTCACTAAAGTCTATGGGATGGTTCTGCCAACTAGTGGTGAACACAAAAATTTTAACATGGTTCGTATTACACGATTGTCTATAATATATGGATCTCCCCCAGATCATGTTTCGACAAATATTATTATTCTAAATTTGAAATAAATGCTGCCCCTACATACAGGTTTTGAAAATAAAGTAAGACTGGGGAAAATTAATGATATTATAAAAATAATAATAAAAAAGAACTTGTGTGTTATTTTCATTCTATGATGTATATTGTTTGGGAGGTAGGGTCAAAGGCTATGAGCTAAAACACGAAGGAGGGGACCTGGTACAAATTGTTCATATTTTCAAGAAAAGAAAAGCAACGATATCCAAAATTTTACAGTGTGACCTCTCGGTTAAAAGTTATGAGCGAAAACCGAATAAACTCACAACTCATCCATCCTGAAATAGTAAGTAATTTTCTCTTCTGATGATTTGTATTTTGAAAATTACGAAAAAGCAAGAAAAAATCTACAAAAATAAAGAAGAAAAAAATAGATGTAAAAATAAACTAAAATAACATAACTTTCAAAGTGATTTCAGTGGAGTGCTTACCTATCATTCAGCCCTGTGATGTATATTTCTACAGACAAATCAAAGATTTCATTAAATGTCTGCAAAATTACACTTTAGTGATAGAATGAAAACGTGAATTTCCATACAAGAAGTGTATTTAATCAAATGAGGCTGGGTGCGAAATTTTTCTTATGTTTTGAATGTTTTCTGATGAAGTATCATTCAAAAAAAGTACCTGTATTTAAAAGTTTTACATGAATGTTTAATAAATATATTAAAATGTTAAATATATCTTTAAAATGATACAAACTTAATTTGGACATTTGTAATATCGAAACTGAAACTTTTGTCTCTTTTCATCGCTATGCGCGCTCGTGTCGTAATCGTTACTTCCTGTTTTCGATTTTTAAAAGCTTCTAACTTTTGACCTTGAGGTCAATTGGTTAACCTTTTGGTGTTATTGTTTTTGTTTTTTTTAGCTATATTTTGATATATAATTTATGATAATCTGCTTCTGACAGCAAAACGTATCTCCAAGTAAGTATTTTGAAATGAATGTCTTTGTAGATGAAGTAGCAGTACGAATGCCTCAAAAATTCTTAATTTGGTTTGATTAATCAAATATTTGAAAACATAATTATTGGATTCCTCATGTCTTTCTTTGCACTTCTACGAAGTTCTATGAAGTTCGCAATTCTATAATAAACAGACGGCAGTAGGGTAGACCCAAAAAAGTTTCTGAAATGGAAGTCACGTTAAAACAGGAACTGTTTTTGAATTCTTGAGTGCGGAAGATAATGGCCAAAATTCTCATTCATGGAGTATTGAGGATTACTTTTTGAAATATTCTTATGGACGAGCTGAGGAAGACGCTCTGGTGACGCTGAACAATGACATGCAGTTGTTTGACGGTCAGCGAACACTCAAAGTTCCTCAGCAAAGACACATTACATCATCTGCCGAGTAAATGAGTGATTCGTATAGAACTACAAATAAGAACCAACGAGATATGCTCCATTTTGTCTGTTGAAAAGAAAAGATCATTATTAACAAGTTTCAGTTTTCAAAGAACTGTGGATGCTCCGAATGCTAACGAAACATCACAATCTTGTAAGGAACGCAATTGCAATTGACTATTTTCCACTGCTTGGAGATGGAGGGGAATTGTTTCTGTCTCATTATGATTACTCATGATTTAAGTCGTTCCCGTACAGTCTGTGGTCTAGACAGCAACCTGTTATGAGGCATATATGTCTGTATCTGAGTTTGAATCCCGGAGCAGGGATTGGATGTTTCATTCTTTCTTCTGCAGTGTTTCGTCCGTCTCGGAAAGTGTAAAGATTACTTCAGCTTTCCTGTGGTGTATCCTAAAGAACTAGAAATTCTGGCAGCCAGACATTAGGACTCGATCTCGTAATGAATGCCAGACGATAAATAAAATAAACAAAAAGCTGATATGAAACATTGATCCTTTATTATCAGGAATCCAAGCAACTATCAAAGAAATTAATTCGCAGGACTGCATCTATAAATTTAATTTATTTCAAAAAAAATAGTAATAACAAAATAATTTAAATAAATAACTTTGTTACTGCTCTTCGTACATTTATCTTATTTGTTAGAGTTTATCTTACACTGTTTACTATCTCTAGTTAATTACCAGCTGTGTCTTAGGAATCTTGTAAAAAGGAAACAAAATAATTAATTCTTAGATGAAGTAAAAGGTGTTCTCCGCTTCACAAAGAAATTACAGAACTCTTAACTGCTTCTAATAAATAAAAGTAAGTTGGTCTCAGAACTCACAAACATGCAGGTAAAATTTCCAAATAGAAATCGTGATCTCTACAGTATTTCAAAGTGAAATCTGTGTAATGATTGAAATGAAAGAGATCATGTTCTTTTCTACACCAACAAAAAAAGTCTAAACATTTTTTACTTGTCAGCATGCTGTCTTTCTGCAATTGATCAATCTTAATACGATTTTTCTCTTTACTCAACAAATAGTATCTTTACGTAATTGTTGAAGTCAACAACAACACCATTTCGTTCGATCAGACGTATTAAAAGTTTCCTCTCTCTGTTAAAATGATACTCCTCGTGCCAAAACCTTACTTTAATACTTTCGACTATTACTTTTTATACAGAAATTTTTTTTCCTCTAACGGTGGTTTACAAAAAATTTAAATTATATGATAAAACTAAGGGAAACCTGTATAAAATATAACAAAAAATTGTAATCCTGAAGGGAAATGCTGCAGTGCTAGAATATTAACAAAAATTATGAAATAAGCTATTCCTAATCTGACATTACGTCAATAATAATTAATTTTTTTTCATCTCTACATAAATGGCGCTTTTTTTATAGCAGAGTTTATAATTGAATTAATCGGTAATGCATTACATTGCTATGGTAATTATAAACCAGAACTTCTAGGTATAATTAAACGACTAAGAGGCAATTATATTTACATTAAAACCGTAATGATATTTTGTAGTTAACCATTGTAACTGTAATGGCTAATGGTGAAGTATATATTGTTAATTAATAAATAATTTTTGGTAAAAAAGAAATGTTAATAAATCAGCAACCATTACACCATTATATTTTGTTTGGATTATTTAAACTTATGAACTCCGAAATATATCACACCTGAGACTTGAAATGTTTGTAAATGATGTTTGGAGGTTGTACGAACACCCTGTTCACAGTACTTGTATGAAATTAATCGTTGTCTCCTTCTTCATCTCAAGTAAACAGAATCGAACGAAATAATGTATAGAAAGTAAAATCCATATGGATATCTATATCGGATACAGAATATGTTAAAACTTAAAAACAATATCAAATCTGTTTCGTACATTCTGGAAAATTCTAGAGAACTCATTTATACTGCTTTATAAACTCTGCTTTATAAATCCTTACAGTACCAATAAGAATTACGTGAAAAAATTGACATAATCAATGAAACTTAGGCTAGCTTGATGTAATACTATTGTAAAATTGTCAGATGACATCCCTCATGGTTCAGATACATTCCTGCCTCAAACCTGGAGAAAAAAGGGTTATCATCGACCAATGCAAACAGGATTTAAATCCGTAATACACCATTGTCTGCCGAACATGATTCTTGGAAATGAGGAACGAATAATAAGAGACATCGCTGAAGATCTGCAATAAATAAATAAAAAAAGAAAGAAAGAAAGAAAGAAAAATCCGAAACAATATTTTTTTTGTATGTCTTGTCTTCTCCTTTCAACGATTGGGTAAGCCTCTTTTCTTCGAGTGGAATCCATACTTCCAAATAGATTGTAAAGAGAACAATCATAGTAACAGTGGTTATCAATTTTCCCTTACAATTTTTTTCTTACTTCCATAAGAAATGATCTAGCTCAATATACAGGATTTTTGGGTTATCAAAATTAATTGAAAGAGCGGAGAGGCTTAAGGACAGTGCTCTAAAAAATCCCAAGATCAGGATTCTTCGAATGTTCTACACTGGTAGGAACGCAAATGGCTTGTTTCCTGTAAGATCTATCGTAAACTGTGATAATTCGGACATTTATCAAGGTAATTTATAATAAACTGGATTCAATGAATATTTCTATTACTTACTGTCACTAACAGTCTAAATCTCGTTGAGAAGATTAAGCTTTTGACTTATTTGCACAGTTATTTATTTCTCTTGCTCGACGTCAACTAATTATATAATTCTTTTCTTTCGATTTAATTCGTAAAGCCATGAAGCATGTTCAGCATAAACATAATGGTCATTACGTTAACAGCCGTGAATTTAATATTGGGTTACCCATTGTTAATGCTTTATTCAGCCTTTATTTCTTTGATTTTGAAAATAAGTTTTAGCAGCCAGCTTTCGGCTTATTCTTGGGGTTATCTACATCGAAGATATCGCGTTCACTGTAAATGACTAACAACGATTGGATATCCCGCTGTATTGTCGATATGTCGATGATTTTGTTGATCTGCGTAGGAGAACTTTACTCAAATGGGAATTAACGATATCATCAATGACATACAAGATGACATTACGTTTTAAGTTGAAAAAGTGAAACATAGTGGCATTCCATTTCTAGATGTTTTGTTTCAACCCAGGCAAGGAACGTTTGTAACATTCGTTTACAGAAAGCCCATGGATGAAGATTTGTCTTTAAACTTTTGTTCACATAATCTTAAAACGTTGAAATTTAGTAACATGCAAATGACAGTAAAAAGAGCATTTAATCTATCCAGCAACCTTAAGTGTTTTTCTAAACGAACTCGACTAAAATCAGATTCTTTCTTCCACTAACGATTACCCCGATCATTAATAAATAGTGGTTCAAGCCACAAGAAACTTGTACTAGAATGACAAGTGCCGGCAATCAACGCCATAGCATACTTTTCAATTCTCTATTATCCTCTAATTTTCACTATTTTATCCAAAGTTCTGAGGTCCCTTCAGATCATCTTATGGCTCTGGCCCTTAACCGTATTTCGAAGTTCGTGAATTCGATGGATAGAGATAGGGATTACTCTACTTTGAAGGGTGTCTATATTCTCTCCAATGTATCAGTAATGCTTGCCACTTAATTGGCGAAACTCGCCAACTGTTAAGGAATAGGGTTGCACAGTGCTCGTTGGCAATCGAAATTTCAAATCTCACGGCAATACATATCCGGGATCATAAAAAATATTATTAAATTTCGCGACTCAAAATCCTGTCTATTGAGCCAGATCAATTATTACGAAGCGTAAGGATACAGTCGCGATCTTAACTGAAAATCACTGTTAAAATGATTGTCTGTGTACAATCTACTGCGAGTAAGAATTCGACAAGAAGAAAAGAGACTTGCCTAATCTCGAAAAGTAAGAAAGATGAGTAAGAATATACAAACAAAATTGCTTTGTTTTCTGTTTCGTTTAATTTTCCTTTCTTCCTTTCTTTCTTTCTGTCGTTTTTTTTTATTTATTTATAGCAGATCTTCAGCGATGTCTGGTTATTATTCGTTCCGCATTCTGATGAGTCAAGTTCAGCAGATAATGCTGCATTACGGATTCAAGCCTTCTCTTCATTGGCCGATGACAACACGATTTTTCTAAGGTTTGAGGCAGGACTGAATCTAAGCTATGAGGGATGGCGCCACCTGTTTTAAGTCATCTGACATTCCTCCAATAGCATTAGGCCATGTTAGCCTGAATTTCCTTATTATGATTATGTAAATAATTGATTATATAAATGTTTTCGCTTAATTGCTATGGTGCTGTAAGGGCTTATAAAGCTATCTCTTATGTATTCCTACATCACTCGAAGAAGCCTTTCACACAAAAAATGCGAAACCGATTGTATCTATTTTTAATTGCAAATAAGCTTTTTAATCTTTCTTCAGTGTATTTTCCATTCCATTGTAATGCACACGTTAAAATTGGTTAACAATCATGTAAAATTTCATGTTCCCAACTAAAGTGGTTTCCGACAATGCATACCCAGCAGAAAAGTTCCCTCCCCCTGTTTACACTCCTTATGACCCGAATATCAAAAATTCGTCGTTAAATAAGTACATTTTAGATTTTGACAAAGAACCTCATTTATTTTCGAACTAAGGAGGTTTCAGAGATATGCATACCATTCAAGATTTTTTACTTCCCCCCAATTACACCTGTTAGCTTTATTATACTGTAGATATTGTGTCATAACGATTCGTCCCTGTAACAGTTCGAAAACCGCAGTTCCTCTGATTTGGGTGCCAGTCAAGTGCGAAGCTTAACGAATTTGTTCAATAACCTACGGGTTTGACTTGAAGTCTCCTTTTGCTGTGGAGATGAACGTCTTGTACTGGTGAAAGAGCCAACTTCAGGTACAGGCTCTTCCTATCATTCAAAATCACTATAGCTACCCAGCATATCTTCTTACATTTCTGCATCATCCTTATTGCATTTCAGAATTATTATGCCATATAACATATTCGCGAACTCCATATCCTCGACTGCGATTACGTTTCCATATTCAGCAAGTTGTTACTTTGCCTTTAACATTTTGACAATATTAATGAGATTAATTCGCTTCGTGATACCGATGATCACTGTTTACACTCTATCCCACTACTGAACATCCCTAAAGACGGACTCCTACTGCGGGTATACTATTCACACAACTTGATTAATTACTTAATGCAGGTACACCATGCCAGTGTCGGATGGCGCTGAGTTTTGCATGGGAATGACTCAAATCACCGATTTGGGGATGAGCGATTTATATTTTTAACCGCGTAAGCAATTTAACCGCGTAAATACATTTTCATGCGATTTTCAGCTTTCAAGGTCACGCACATCTCATATTAGGCGGTCTCCATTCCCGAGCCTTAACAGCTTCTTAGTTCTGTTTAGTTGATTTAGGAAGTTATACACCTATTAATACACCTATTAATAATCCTGGAAAATAATGTGTTCATCAAATATACGTAATTTAACTGACGCCAGTAGTCGTTCACTCGCCTCTGTATAGAGATAAAAGGGCTATCCATCCACCGTGCCCATAGGTTTTTAGTGCCTAACTGTCCTTAACACTGGAAAAACTTCTCTCTGATTGCCTAGTTTCTGGGTTGTCCTGTGTGGTAAGAAGTCGGATAATCGAATAATAGAATATGAAGAGAAGAGAGTGTTTCTCGGCGAACAGCTTTTTTTATTTGCAATTTCCCGCCTTTCTCGGGTGCAAAATCACTTGCTGCAATTCCTTTGTTCAGCCAATCAGCGACCGATATGATCAAAATCGCAATATATGGAGAAAGCATTGCGAACGTTCGTTTGCAAATTTGCAGTGAATGATCTCCAGCTGTATTAAACAGGTGTCTTTTTTAATTAAAATACAGATTGAATTTTTCCTTATAAAAGCTTATTACAGGTTCAAAGAAAAAAGAAAAATAATTAATTATTTAAATGAAGACATTTCTTTAAGTCATTATAATACAGGATCAGTTTATAACAATAATTAATAATAAATAATCGCCTGATATTCGTTTTTTTATAATATATGTATTGTGACGTAACGATCCGTCCGTGTAATCTTTGGAAACCACTGGAGCTTCCTCAGACGAGCGCCAGTCAAGCGTGCAGCTTTGACGAATTTTTATCCAGGGAAGAATCCAAGTCACTGAAGTTTGTCCGGTTCACTACACCTCATCGATGCGGGGATCGGCGTAAACCTACGTGGAATTGGCTAACGCACATGACACGCAAATGTTTTCTTTAAAACAATTAATACAATACACCTCCTATGTTGCGATAGTAGTCTAGTACACAGTTGTGGGAGCTTTCCGTTGCTTACATTATTGAAATGGTAAAGTATTAGCAAAAAATACAATGAATTCACTTTATACACTCCTGGTTTGATGTTTTAAAATAAGTGAAACACCGTATTCATGATTGATTAAATTTAACCAGTATTGTTTAAATTAATTAGTCTATAAACCTAATCCACTACCTAGTCATGACTAAAAAGTATATAGATAACTTATGACTGCCTAATTAAATTACATCTGCCATGAGATACTAATATAAAATAATGTGTTTTCGCAACACTAATGATAAGATAAATGCATAGGGATGGATTTTTCCGTTCCTTCCGCTAATTTAGAATTTCTGTGGGCGAATCACTTTGTTTCATTATTCGTTGAACTCTTCTGGATGTGTCCGATTTTACGGGTGGGCTTGTCGGAGATTCAAGCTGAACTCACTAGTAATCGATGCACTATAGTTCCGAGAGTAAAGTAACTGTAAGAACGGCTAGTAACCTATCCTGCACTGGCGTTAATTCCGCTGGATTTCTAATCTAACTGCAGCTTCTTCAACACTGTTGGCGTTCCTAGCTTTGACAAGGTTTGGTTGAACCTAGATCAGTTTGCCTAGTTTAGCCAAGTTTCATAAGTTAAATAGTTCTCTAGCTGGCAAACGTCCTGGCACGCTGACAAAAACGTAACCAATTCATACTTAGCTGTACCTTTCTTGAATCACTGGCCGCATAGGAGAGTATTAAAGACTATCCATTCTGTTGCAGCGGGGCTTATTAAGGCAAACTTAATTTTAACACAGACTAAAACTCTCTGACATGCGTGGTTCTGCGTCACGCTGTATGATATCCTGTGTGAGTCCGAAATGTATGGAAGTGCCTCTCCGTTGTATAAATCGCAATTTATCACCAACTTTCCGCTTTTTTGTATACAAAAGCCACGTGACAGAATTCTTACAAGGAAACCTCTCGAAATGTAAAAATTTAATGAAACTTTGCAGAATGATTCTATAGATTGTGTTTATTAAATGAGATAATTCTTAGGTGCAGAATCCAACGCGAAATGGACTAAAAAGGGACCCGAATTTTGTCGGGAAAACAGCAGGAAAAATTGTGTAGGATCTCAAGTTTTTAGCCATTTTTATAAATTAATTTCAATTTTATTAGAACCCCAAAGTGGCATTTTGTTCAATATTGCGCGAACATGGACCAACTACACCTCTGATAAGGGGTCTAGATCAACAACTATTGGAGCTTGGGACCTTAAATTTTGGGGAACTTAGTTTCATAATTTACCGGTGCTACAGCTAAAATTTGAACAAAATTGGAGACATGATGGCAGGAACTTTTTTAAATTGTAGACCTTTGGCATGGAATGACTCGTGTGCGAAGTGAATAGAGTGTACGATTTAACCAGTTCAATTAGCTGGCACTTCATTACGAACTGTAAGTACTTTTAATATCAATTAAAGTAAAGGCGAAGCAGCAAGCTCGCACGGAACAATTAATATTTTGCACGAAACTGTTCTATTCGAGAAAATTGCATCGCAAGTTTGATTAAAAGTAAAACTTACCTGTTCAAGTAGAAGATATTTCGATTCGATAATTGTGAAAGAAAATTATCGAAAGTGGACAAATATACATTCTAAGTCAAGAATGCATATTTTTTACGCATAAATGATAGTGCTAATATATAGTGAATATTAAGCACGAAAATTGTGCAGATACTGTTAGAAAGTGCTACGGAGATAATTTATATTATACTGAACATTGTGCTTCGTTTATTATTTTTTAGACTACTAAAGAAATAGGAAGTAGTCATAATTTAAATGTGCTTCGATTTATTTTGTGATAATTAACCCCTTTAATTTGGAGCAGTGTTCTTCAAGAAGACAGTGATAATTATTGAAACAGTGATATTTACTTTAATTATCAAAATGATAATTAATTATCGAATTGATACTTAAATGTGCATATCTGTGCAAGAAAGAAGTTATCACGTGATAAAAACTTGGGTGCTCACCTACCTGAATAATAGTGAAGAGGATTAACCTTCTATAATATTGTTGGAACTTAAAAACAATTTACCTAAGCTTGTATTAAAATAAAAAACTGAACAAACTTTTATTCAAAGAATTATAGAGGATATTATTATATTATAATAAAATTATTGAAAGTTTTTAAATCAAGTGTATGTGTGTGTTTGGAAAAAAAACATACTACTAGCCCTTTACAATTTTCTTTAAGAGGAAAAACACGAATTATGCCAACCACATCGTGGAAACAGTTTTTGGATGAAACTATCACACTTGTTCGATACCCTTGAAAAGAAAATGCGTTGAATCGCTCCCTGAAAGGAGCTGGCATACACTTGAAATTGGTCGAGATGATTTCACCTTTCGGAAAAAAATACATTTGTAAAGAAGAAAAAGGAATAATGATGATGACAAAGATTGTTTTCCTTTGTTCGAGCAGTTTGTCATCTCAACGTAAGATCTGTTTTTGAAGTGCAAAGAAAATACTATCGCCAAGATTCAAAAGTTATTCATGAGCAAAGCTTCATCTGAATTTACTTCTGTAGATGAAGAAAATATTATTTAGCTGTATTGCGACAGTACAGTGAAGGCAGCAAGAAACTGACTGAATTTTGGATATGAGTAAAAAAATGAATCTCAACCTTTAAGCGAAAAAAATCAGCGAATCTTGATTCCGTTTGTGATGCCAAACCTAAAGGAAGCAAAGTTTTCAGTGGTCACTAGAATAAAAAGGAAGTATCGTGAGAAATTAAACGTGGATCAGGAAGTGAAGGTGGCTGTGTCCAGTTTGATTCCATTTGTGAACAGGCTGACCCATCCTACTAATTACGATTTGTTTATTCAATGATATCCTTGTTCGAAATTTGTACTTATTTAATATTTTTGACTTCAATTGTTTGTGAATTTGAATTTCGTTTCATTGTTAGATTTATTTTTTTAACCAACCAACTGCACCACTGTGCAACTTAGGTAGGCCTAAATTCTGACTTGGGGCCGCCATGGAACAATCCTGATACACTAAGAGCTTTGGAAACCACTGCTTTAGACTGAAGGCATCCTATTTTCTTTGGGATCATATCACGTGCGATGATATCATCACTTGCTTTTCAGCAATTGAATGAACTTTTATAAAACACTATAGTACTTTAAAATTAGAAAATGTTTATTTTTTTAAGGTGATGCATTTTTTTTGTCCACACTGTAATTTTCAATTAAATATGGGTTACGGAAGTGCGTAAACGCTGACAAAACTGAAAAATTATATAACAGATTTATTTTTTATGTAAATTTCTGGAACAACGGGTGGAAATTTTGAGAACACACCAAAAAATCAAAAAAAATCATGTGGGGCAGGAGCAAGTTTTGAATAACCTATCCGAGCAAATGATCACAAGCTTAGTTTTTCATCAGATCGTTTAGAATTTCTCTGTAGTGCTGTAGCTTAGCAAACGATTTCGCCTATGACGACATCTGAATAAAGATTCCCTCGTCCTATCGCTCCCATTTCTATTACGGTAATGGTCGAACAAAGGATGCACAATTACTTCCCAATTCATTAGCAATTGAACTAATATTCCATCATCCCATTCTTCCGTTCCGAACAAACATTCTCTCATTCTACACGCACTGCTTCTACTTCAAAAGAGAGAGGTTCGTTTGATCGTCCAGAGGCACGAACAGATCCAATGGTTTCCTTATCCATACCCAGCGAAACGTGGCACGATCTTGGGGACTCTGTTTCTGTCAGACCTATTTACAGACGTCTAGCAGAGACGAATCTCCATTCTAGATTCCGTTTTGTGGCTTTAATGCGTCAACAATATGGGCTAAGTCATCAGAGAACTACGTTGAATGCCACGGACTTGTGATGTATCGTCTTTAGCGACGAATCATACTTTTGTTTGAAAACATATGACCACTGTGTCAGAGTTTGGAGGACCACGGAAAAGTTCTAAAATCTGACCCCAGCGGCATACAGCCCCCTTTGCAAGCGTAACAGAAAGGTGCCATTAAAATGGTAGTCGTGCCATTACATACGACAGCACTAGTAGTACTGAGAGGGTAAGTGACAGCCCAGTAGTGAATGAAGATCCAGCTTTCAATAGAGATCCTGCAGTCCCATTTGCTTTCTATCTTGGCTGGGCGCCCGAGAGCAATTTTCTAATAACATAACTCTCAAGACTGTCTTTGTCATGAAGCTGTACTTCCTTAATCTTCTAGCTCGCCAGACTTGTCGCCAATTGGGCATGTCTGAGACCAGATGAGACACCAGCTGTTGTCATGTAACAGTGCTCGTGATTTGGAGCATTATTTGCAAAAATTGTTGGTAAATCTGGAACAAGACAATTTACTTGACTGTTTGACTATGTCCGACAATATCATGAAATGCATCCACGCACCAGATGGTCCAAAGAGGAACCAAAGTGACTTCTTTGTGTACCGCGGGACATCATCCTGCTACTGTGATATTGTAATTACACCAGTCCCTTGTCTCTACAATCCCATTAGTAAATTTCATTTGAATCCAACGTTTCCTTCATGATGCGCAATGGGTTTTTGTCAATGACTGTATATACAAACAAGAATAATTGTTTCTGTGGAAATATAAATAAAATCAGACTGAGCTATTAATTTAGATTCACTGAAATCTATAATAAATAAATGTGCATAAGAAAATATATAAAGGAAAAACACTATTTTTTAGACTAATTGATTGTGATCTCTGAAGTACGAATAGTGATGTCTAGCAATAACAATTACAATAAGAATTTTGAAAGAAAAACAAAAAACAAAATCAGAAAACAAGGGCAGCAAATGAATAATGAATTGCCTTTCAGATTCAATTATCGAAAGGAATCGGGAACGGCCGTTTCGTCCTCCATGTATCACATCCTGCTCAATTCCTATAAATTAATTCCGCACACTCATTTGCATATTCTGACAACTTCCATTTTCGAGTCATTTGCTTCTCTGATGATGTTCTTTAATAAATAAACTCAAATGCCCCTGTTTTTTAGGTGTGATATATTCATTTCACAATATCGCTTTAGTTTTGTGAGCAGTGTACCTCATTTATCACAGATCATTTCATAATCAGTGATTAAGAATGGATTGATTCAGTTTTTTTTTCAATTCTGGAGAGTTATTTATAGGTGAGAGATTCATTTCTCGTGGGCCTGGTAGCCGAGTGGGTTATGGCGCTTGGCTGCGGGTTGGAGGTGGTGGGTTCGATTCCCGGCCTTGGTGGAGGGAGGGAATTTTTCCACGCTCCTTTCTCCTCCAAACGGGCTCTAGGGTCTACCCAGCCATCTGTAGAATGGGTACTGGATTTCTTTCCCGGGAGTTAAAAGCGGGCGGGCGTCGGTCTGACCAGCCGACCTTAACTCTGTCCCGTTAGGTCATTAAAACCTGGAGCCTTCCCTCCGGCTCGCTCCAAGGGTCTGTAAAGACCTGTTCTTGGGTTTCTTTAACTTTAAGATTCATTTTCTCCATTGTCTGTTTATACTGATTAACATCTAAGAATTACAAAAGAATTATGACTGAAGATCAAAAAAGTGTGTATAATTATCGCAGTATAGTCATTTTTTTAGTAAAGACAGAAGAAAAGGTAGGACACTATCTAAAATAAAACAGTTTCTACGATTGTAAAATATAGTGTTTCTACGATACTAAAATAAACAATCTCAGTAAATTCTAATTCTAATTTTAATTCTATTCTTTGTTTTAATTTGTAATGAAATGTTTATATTTGACTACATTATTGAAATACAAATTAAAAGATTTGCTGCTAACATGGTTTCTCGTCCTTTCATTGCATGACAGACAGCATCTTTAACGGATGTTTATGCGAAAAATTGGTATATCACTCCAAGCACCACAAGTCATTACCATAGCAATGACCGAAAGAAATGAGGGAGCAGCTTTAAAGATGGTTTCTCCGATGCATTTACCGTAAACAAAATTCAGTAACATCGCGCTTCCCTTCCAAAATGTTACTAATTGTCACATCCGAAATAATGATTTCAGGTGTTTTCTTTCCATCTTTAGTTTTTGTATATTTAGGAAATGTATTCCAAAGGAGAAAGTGGAAGAGATTTCTATTATTAATAATATTATATAAAATTTAGTAATAAATTAAATAAAATAATATTTTTCCTAATTGACTTTACACTTTTATTTGCTTACTTCTTGCTTTACTTGAGTTTTAGTTGATTAAAAAAAATGGCTTTTTAGCAAATAGAAATTTTCTTTGCTGTTGTAAATTGCTTTAACTAGCCATCACCTGCTTTTATAGTACTTCACAAATTGTTTTAATTTTTCCATATTTCTTCTTCAAATCTTTTCTACTGTAAAGTATACTATTAATCATCTTCCACTACATCAGAAAATAAATGTTAAAAACTACATTTATTTCTAGAAAAAAACAGCGAATTTTCGAGCAGAAAATAAAAGAACGTCTCCTCTTCTTCAAGCCTTTACAAATAATAACATTAATATTAAATAATAAATCACGAGATTTTGAATTTACAATATCTGTGAAATATAAACAATACAATATTAATACAATATATTATTAAGTTACGAGATTAGAACTTACAATATTCATGAATATTACAATGAATATTATAGAACATCGTCTTCTTCACAATAATCCTCGAGTTGTGTATCCAAATTCAATTGTTTTTTACAATCTAGATCTTCAATTATTACTTTATTGTTGGGATTAAAATATTTTTCAGCAATTAAATCTTTGCCTAATTTTACTATACCTTCATCTATATTAATCCCATCATTTCTATTTAAGTTGTATCCTTTTGAGGTTCTTATGCATAAGCTTTCGATTGTTTTTCTAATTTTAGTATTCTTTTCATTGCAAAGAATTCTAACTTCCTTATTAATAAAATGTTTCTTTTCATTACAATGCTCCGCAATTTCAGATTTTTCTACTAATTTTGTCCTGATATAGTATCCATGTTCTGATGCATGTTCCTTAAACGTTCTTTTCGTTTCTCCAAGATAAAACAAATTACAGTTAAGACATTCCAATTTATATATTACACCCATTTCACATCTTTTATCAATACTATTCAATTTTTTACACAAAATATTCTTAAATTTATTATTACATTCAAAACTTACATTGATTCCGAATTTCTTGCATATTTATTTCAAACGCAAACTATTGCTATTCAAATATGATATAAAACATCTCATATCATCATAGGCTTTCAATTCTTTTTTTTTTAATTTATGATAATTCCTAATTGTGCTTTCAATAAATTTGTCTGTATAATCATTCTTTTTTAGTAGTGTTTTCATATCATCAATTTTTTTATTAAAATCTTCTTCCGTACTCGTATTATTATCTATTCTAAGTAAATAATTTTCAATAATATTCCGTTTTATATTTGTATTATGTCCAGAATTAAAATTTATAACATGGTCACTTTTATACTCTTTATTGTAGTGTTTTAGGATCAATTTGTTTTCCTTTTTTATTAACTCCAAATCAAGAAATTTTAAACATTCATTGACCTCTTCTTCCATTTTGAAACGAATGTCTTTGTTTCTTTTATTGATTTCATTCAAAAAAATTTCAAATTGTCTCCTTGTCCTGAACCAGAATATTATTATATCATCTGCATAACGATAATATTCTAGTTTTTATTTGGTTTCTTTCAAAAGTTTGCATCCAAATACATTCATGAACATGTTGCACTTTTTGCACGGACTTTTTGTCGTGCAATTTGTTTTTTTATTTACCTTTATTTTTAACTCTTTTGTTTTATTCTCTTCCTTTTTTTTATTTAAACGTGGGAAAAGTTTTTTATCTTGTTTTTGCCCAATTGCCATGGATACCTTTCTCTCTCTTTCTTCATTGCCCAACATTTTCCCGTGGAAACTTAACAGGTTTTGCGCTTTCTTTTGCGCTTGGCACTGTTTGACCCTACCTTGTGTTTGGTTATTTCTTACTTTCCTCTATCATCCGTAACCAATAGTCTTTTTCATGGAAAGACCCCCTCCTCCCCTTTCGTCTTTTGATTATTTTTTTTGATATCTGGGAGAGATGGCCTCGGCTTCACTCATGTAACCACGAAGGACCTAACAGGACGACATGGTTATCGTGTAGGCGGGAGACTCATATTTGTAATGCCGTAACAAGTAGGCGGTTTGACGGACAATGAGCGGATGGGCTCATTTTACCGATGCTGTCATCGCCAAGTGAGTGTGTATTCAGGAAACAATGGAATTTGTGATAATATAGTGTGCTGTTTGTGCTTCAAGATATCTACTAATCTGGTCAGTTGAACAATGCTCCAGTCCAGCCTGCAGGCAATCAGTGACTTAAAAGACTCGGAAAAAATACTGTAAGTAACTTTATCTTCATTTTTCGGCAAGACCACAACTAGATCGGCGAGACAACAACTAGTGGCTAACAGCTTTGTCTAGATTCTCGATCGTCTTCTGTCAACCGTATTTCTACAAAACTGCAATTTCCTGTATTTAATCATGTTTTATTCTCTTAAAGACTAGCAGATCATTCTTTCAGTGCATTTCTCCTGAACCATTCATATTCATTATTTACCCTTGTAGATTTATCCTATTTATTAAACTTATTTATTGTGATCTACATCAGGATTTTTAATGTTTCCTTTTTTATTCATTTATCTGTCATTGCTTTGCGTTCTACTGATTCTATTTGGGCCCTGCGGGATCAGAGCGATTGTTTACAGCTTCCACGTGACAAGAGACTGCTGAAATCTGATTGGCTGGGTAAAAGGAAGACAATGACTAGCGTTCGGCTTCGTCTGAGCAAATCTACTAACGTTTGATTACGTATCTACTCTTGCTGATGTCATCGTTGCCGCTGTCGGATCTAAATTTTTGTGTGGAAACTAGCCATAAAATCCCCTTCCACTACATTAATCGGACAAGGCGGAAGCCACATCTCCTTCAATCCATCACTTGCGGTCTTTTCCTTCAATCCATCACTTTCAGTCTATTTAAAAGCAATAAGTTCATGTACCATTTAAACATCTCAAATATTTTGAGTAGTTTTTAAATTCAAAAATAAAAATCACTTTTCAACCGTATAGAAAATATAAACTCAAAACATAATATTTCGAAAATAATTGAAATTCATAATGTGTTGGTCCTCCTTTCTTCTCTATAATTTCTATCATTCTGTCAGGTATTGTCCCAATTAATTTTTTCAAATCGGACATCTTTACCTGGTCCCAAGCATTCCAAATTGCAACCTTCAGATCATTCAAGTGATGATACTGTTTGTTTCGGCCATATACAATGTTTGCGATCCAACCCCACGCGTTTTCAATTGTGTTTAGGTCAGATGAATGGGAGGGCAATGGAATGACATAAATTTTCTCTTTTTTAAACCATGCTATGGTAGATTTTGCCGCATGTATAGAATGATTTTGCCGCATTGTCTTGTTGATATTGCCAATTAGGCCCTCCTAGAAGGGGTCCAAATGGTATTAAATGGCGGCACATAAGGTTCTGATAATTCTAAGAGTGCTTCTTGCCTTCCACAAACACTATATCTGCCTTACCTCCTGTCCCAAATGCAGCCCACACCATGTCTCCACCCCTACCTTGTTGTCTGCTTAATCTTATCTTCGACGGAGTGCATCCAGCATGCCAGTGTGCGGAATATCCGTCAGGGCCGTCAAGACAGAAACGTTTTTCATCAGAAAAAAAATATTTTGTTCCATCTTTGATGCCGTTTGACTGTTTTCTTAGCCCAGTCGGCTGGAACGATGAGTGGCAGTGAGCTTGGGTTTAGCTTTCAGTTTTGCAAACTTCATGAGATTATTTGACGTTAAGGTTTTCCATACAGTTTGGTGAGGTACAGTCTTTGGCAACAGACGAGCAATTTCACGGGTGGACATCGCATCAGACGCAGCAAGATCTTGAATTCTCCGGTGATCCCAAGGTGTGAGTTTTGGAGGGCTAACTGATCTTTTTGTGGTTCCATAAATATCACCTTTCTTGATGACATTTTGAATAAAAGTCTGTGAACAATTTAATTCTGAGACTATTTGTCTTGTTGACTTTATTTGACCAAGGAAAAAATGAATTTTTCATATTTCTTTGACAATTAATTAATTTCCACGAGGCATGAAAAAGTAGTGGCATATGTTGCTACGAAAATGAATGGATTACATACTTTAGCCACTTTTAGTTATCTTTATGAAAATTTGGGATATTCCAATCACTTTGCAGGTGTCAAAATTAAAACAATTCTTAGCGAGTTTATATTTTCATTACAGTTGAAAATTGATTTTATTTTTTAATTTAAAAATTATTCGAATGTTTAAAATATTTAAATGGTACCTGAATTTATTGCTTTTAAACAGACTACGGAAAAAAAATTGGAAGTAAACAAAACAAGTAATGAAAACTTATGTGAAATACTAAGGTGAGTTTATACTTTGTTCACAGGGTGTACCTGTGAAAGTTTCGTGAAAATCGATAAATACTGTAATGCTGAAAAGACGCCGAATTTTAACTGAAAAAAGAGTAAAACAGTGAAAACCATCTCTTAAAAATGTCTTCATATCCCTGTTCCTAAGGGGATTGAAAGAAGTTTTCTATTTTAACGAAACACAATTTAACCATGTACAAAACTCTTAGAATCTACGAAAATTAATTGAATTGCTCAAAAGTTGTAAGCGATGAATGGTGTTAATTACAAAAGTTATTACAATAAATAAAAAGTAAATGAAATTTATTCGGTTTCGGTTTTCAAATGGCTTATTGGCATCTCGCCAATCGCAATCTTCATACATTTGTGCTTCCAGCGCCACTTTTTCCCATCGTGGAGAAATTTTGAATTGATTTTGTTTGCTTTAGAAATCAAAATCCATGGTCCAAAATCCATGGACCAAAATCCATGGTCTGTAAACACTAAACTTAGCGCAGTTTGGTCCAGTAGATTTTTTTTAATAATTGAAACACCTATTTAATTATAGCCATCCGCTAATGTAGAGATGATTTTACTATTCCTTGAGTTTATCGAAATTCGTCAGGAGTCGAAACCTTTTGGTCCAAAAATTAAAATTCTAAAAATTCTCTGTTTGTAATTTTTCTCATTTTTACCCATATTTTCTTTCTTCTTCCTTTCTATTTTGCAATGGTTGATTTTGATTCTTCTTATATGTTTGAAATATCACAAAAAAAATTCTATCATTCTAATTTTTTTCAAATAATAACAACAAAAACCAAAAATTCGAAGGGTTTTAGATAAAAAAAGCAAATTAAATTTTAAAAATTAATAAAAAAATTACTCTTCAATTTCTAATCTGTTCTGAACAAACTAGCGAATATATGAAATTGAAATTTAGAAATGATGTTTGTAATTCACAATACATATTAAGTGAAATAATGCTGAAATCATTAACATTTGCTCTTTATGTACATAAAACTAAATATATTCATTAGATGTTGTAGCTGTTATTTGCTAAACGAGCTGTACTTTAACAAAGTAAAAAGTTTGATTTTACTTTAAATCAATTTTACTTTCTAAAATCTAATTCGTCGCGCACAAACTATACATATTTGAATGTAATTTAGGAAATAAAACTTCTAAATAAAAGTTATGTGGAAAATCGACATCAAAAGTAATTCCGTTTTTGAATTATAAGTAAGAAACATTTGTTTTTTCTTTTCATCTAATTTTTGCGATTGTTTATAATTAAATTTAATTTTTTTTCCCTGAATACACAATGAGAGAAATGTAAATTGCCTACTGCTTAACGGGATGAAGTGCGTCCTCAACCACGATCGTACTTATTATAACTGTCAGAGGAGCGAGTGATTAACTTTTCATTGAGCTTGTGTGTTCCATACGGCACCTTACTTTCCCTCATATAAGAAGTGTTGAATGCATTCCAGTACAGCTTTTTTGATTTCGGTGTAACTAAGTTAAGCATAGAAAGACAAATCTATATTTGCAATGAGCTATATAATTACCATTCTCAAGGCAGTAGTACGATGACTTACAGAATATTTCAGCAGAGGATCGAATAAGCAACTGACACGAGATATTTAGAATGGAGAAAGAGCATTTATCCATAATTTGTTTTTTATTTCTGTTCATTTGATCGTTTAGAAACTACACAAATTCATTTCCCCATCCTACTTTTTTAACTTTTTATCCGCAATGAAAATAAAAATATCTCCAGAATGGTCTGTCTATTTACGATCTTCGCGATCCAACTCTGTATCATTTGACCAATGTATTTATCTTCTCGGATAAAGCACATCATTGTTTGCTTCGAAACAATGATACTGATCCAATTAACGCTCAAACTTTGTAATGTAAATCTCAGACTTCTTTGTGGAAGGCTCAGGATATCGAGAGAAAAATTGAACTAACATCAGAAGTAGAAAAATCCGTCACCACATATTATTTATTTAGTACAAAATCAGAAATATAACATGAAGGACATGTTTAAGTAATATCATTTTAACAAATATATCCTGCAGGAACTTCTCTGTAATTGTTTACATTAACAATGAATGTGAACTTGATTATTATTATTTGGATGAATTATTTGGTGTTGAAATTACCAGGATGGAAACATTATACTCGCTTCCGTATTTTATTACAGTTTTTCATTATATTATTTTAATTCACTTCTGCTTTAATGTTAATTCAACTTTATTAATCATTGCTTCTTCTGGTTTATCACTTCAATACATCAGATCACTGAAGGTGAAATGGCTGTGCTATGTTTAATTTTAGGTGGTTTGAGTAAGTTATTAAATTTAAGTAAATTAATATAAACAACATCTTAAATAAACATAAAAATCTTATCTTACATTGAAACTCAAAAGTAAAACTTAAACATTGAAACTGATTTCGAGATCTTTAAGATAAATTTAACAGATTTCTATTAAGTTATTCGTTATTAAAGTTTAATTTTAGAATGCTTCTTAACTACAAAAAGTTTGCAAAAGCTTTTATATCAATCCTTCATCG
Organism: Thereuonema tuberculata; assembly: GCA_023159025.1. Taxonomy (NCBI): domain Eukaryota; kingdom Metazoa; phylum Arthropoda; class Chilopoda; order Scutigeromorpha; family Scutigeridae; genus Thereuonema; species Thereuonema tuberculata. The sequence goes on from JAFIDM010000002.1 coordinate 1,148,042, forward strand.
AAAAATAATGTAATTGTAAGCAAAACAGAACTATTTATACTATCTTATAAAAAATTCAATTTTCGTTTTTTTTGTTTTTTTTGCTTCTATCTTTCTTTAATTTTGAAAAAATACAACAACTTTGAAGGAACATTATTATTCAATACACAGGAGGGCAAAACTTAACTTACAAATAATTTTTCAAGTACGTTTTAAAGTATGAAAATGTATTGTGAGAGCTCCATTAATATTACCATTATAATAACCTTATTAAGAAACTTATGATGGGGTTTTCTATTTCATTATTTCTTTAATTTTCGTTTCAATTTAAAAAAAAACTAGGACATCTCCAGTGTACAGATTGTTAGTTATAGATATTTGAAGAAGAGATTTATTTAGATGGACGTTGGTTGATATAGATGTTAAATGAAGATCATAGCTTATATACGATACTCCTGGCGACGAATTGATTGTGAGTATTCTTTCGAGTGAAGATAATCAAATTCTGATGGCTTGTGAATCTAGACAAATTTTCCTCTTTGGCGGAGACTTCAGACAAATTTTACCTGTAGTCAAAAATGGCCGAGATTATGACATTATTAACAGTTCTTTGAAAAGATCTCATCCTTTCTCTCGTTGTCCATTTCGATACTAATTGATTATCGATGATAAAAAGATGGTTTATATGAGATAATCCAAGAATAATCGATTACAATGAAAGGGGTTAAAGCAACATTTTGTAGTTTTGAAGACTCTTTTCAAGCCATCTCTTTTTCAAGCATAATAAAATTGGAATAAGTACAACAAAACAAAATAGTTGGAAGCTTAAACAAATTTCAAAAACACGTGAATCAATAAGTTTAGTTGTTTTTACAAAAATATATTAATAAGCTACAATTCAATTATTAAAAGTAATAATAAGAAGACAATAAAATTTAAGATAATCTAACAAACTCGATTCCAAAGAAAGCAGTTAACGCATTATTTTGAAGTTCAATAATGCTCATTTTGAATTTGTCGACTTCCTCGTGACAATAAAAAATGAAAAACCGTTTTTCATTGTTGCACTAACATTGGGGCACAACAACAACACAACAATTGTGGAGATATAAGTCAAAAAACAATATGAAAACAATTGTAGTCTCTATGACCTAATGGATAACACATCCGCCTTCGGATCAGATGGTTGCAGGTTCAATTCCCGTCGCGGAAATTTCATTGTAAAAATTATTTTTATTTTCCATTCGCACAGAAAATTGCGCCAGACAGACAGAGAAATAAAAGATTTTAGTAATATAGATTATTGAATTATAGTAATTTTAAAGTACTTGGAGAATCGATAAAATTCAGTTTTATTCGAACTTCACTTCTAATTCACTTCATTTACAAAACACAAAAAACCGTAATGTATCAAAATAAATTTAACTGTAATTAATAACATTTTATGTCAACTTTGTTTCAAAATTTTAAGACAAGTCACTCGTAGTATTTTAATTTAGATATACAGGTTGAATTTACTAAATTCAAAAATAAGAAAAGAAAATGAAACATGAAAGTCTATATCGTTAGTATTTTCGACAATGAATTTGTTGTTATTTCTAATTAGAAAGATTGATGAGTTATAAAAAAAGTTCCTAAATATTCTTTTTTTAATTGTATTCAAAATGGCAATTAGTGTAAACATGTAATATTAAAAATAACAGTTACGATAAATTATAGAAAACAGAAAAAAAATCACATCAACAACTACATTTTTTGTATTCTTTTGATAGTTGCGATAGTTGGAGCAGAAACAACTTCAGGTATTAATTTTCAACTTTATTTTGAAATTCATTTAAATAACTCTATATAGTATATACAAATATTAGAATTTACAACATAATATTTGATTTATTGAAAATCAAATATAGTAATTTGTATGTTACGTGTATTATAAACTTGATAACTGATAAGGCTATCACAATGATTTATGTTATGTTATCACATTTGTTTCGTAATACTATTATATGAATTCTTAAGCAAAGCAAAGCTCGGCCTCACAGGAATTTATTTATTGCCTTTTTGCCTTTGGGGAGCCACTGCCAGTTTGGCCGGTGGTTCTCCCATAGGTTTGTGCCTTTTCTGGTTCTTTATCGGGAGATGCAGGGCAGGTCTGATGAGCTAGTAGAATAGCGAAACAGCTGTTACCTGTTCCTCCCCGGTAAATGAATCAGAAAAAGGCAATTTATTTGTTGTTTATTCTGTGCTGGGCTTTTGACACATTTCAAGCAAAGCTTTACGAAACAACATTCAGATGAGCATTACAATGTAATTACGGAGAGTTGCACCACGTTTATAAGAACGCTTTCAACAGCGCATTGTTATACGCAAGTCAATTGAACTGGAAATCCAGTTATTTGTTTTTGTTGCTGAGCGAGTGCGGTAGTGTTAACATAAGTATATTAGTGTTGTGTGTTCTAATGCTCCACGAGTACCGATTTGGTGGGAAGGGTAAGTTGTAGCCCTCTCCGATGCGAAATATTCTTATTCCAGAATAATAGAAATGTGTAAGCAACGAGATTATAAACTTCCAAGTTCGTTATTAGTCGAATTACTGCTGAGTCACATTTGAAGGCTGTTAGTGAAGTGAGGAAGAAACCCGAGGGCGGCAAACCAGATCCACGAAAAGTTGCAACTCCAGCTGTTGTCTGTAAGGTTAAACAAAACTTAATGAAAGAAAACCCCAGCACCCATAGAAGTCTTCCACAACGAACGGGCGTTTTAAAACAACCATAACAAGCGTAATTCATAGGGATCTCCAGCTACAGAAGCACTACAAAGCAAATGTTCATAGGCTGCCTCGACACATCGCCGAAAGTATGACAAACAGTCGAAAGTTGTAGAAGAGCATTTGTCGGGCGAAAAATGGAAATGTGTTGTGACGTTGTACGAAAGATGAGTTTATCTCAATGATAGTAATAAACCACGTGCAATTTTTTAACGTCATCGTGATTCTAAAGGTCCTTCAGAATGGTTCCGCCAATGTAAGGAAAAGTTTTCAAAGGGCTTTATAATCGTAACTGGTTACAGTTATCGGGAGAAGTTGCCTATCCGAGAAATTAATGGAAAGGCAAAGGTTAATGCTACTTATTATCAGGAGAATATCTTACAACCATTATACCTTAGCGACATTCCAGCACTGAACGGTACTGCATCGTCTGAGGTATGGATCCATCGAGACAAAGCGTCGAGTCATACCTCCCGAACAACAATGTCCTAGATATCACGAATTGCCACTGAAACTGGAATGCGAGCTATTCCGTTCAGTTCGATCCCAGTGAAATCACTTGACGCTTCCCCTATGGCCTGCTGCGGCTTTGGTTTAGTGAAACGGATACAATGTAGGGCCATCCATCGAATGTAGGGCCGACAAATCGAACACAACAGAGGGTGGAATCTCGGCTTTTCTTAGACTTTTTACATCATAAAATTCGTTCTTATAAACTTGGTCCAACCCTTCGTACGATAGTAAGAATTTTTCTTTGTATAACTGCAATCATAAAATGTATAAATGATCAATCTGGGATGGATCTATTGGATTTCCTGCCACTAGACTGTAGTATCCACGAACATTCCCTCATGTTATGATAAGGCAAATGAATAAAATTATGGGAAGATAAATGAGTGTTTCCTCACAGAACGAATATATAATTTCAAATCGTAATGCTATGGAAGAAAAATGAAAAAAGAAAAGAAAAGAAATTATATTATTTTATAGTAAAAAATGGACCATACACATAAAAGGAATCCAACAAAAAAACTTATATATGACATGCTTCGGGATAATCTTCCATCATCAGATTACAAATACTAAATATACAAAATCGGGACCTACAGCGTCCCAAGAGAAAAATTTAAATAGGTTAAGAACATAAATTTTCATAGTAAGAAGCTTAACAATGCTAATGTTTCAACTTTAATAAACCAATGGACCACAACAATAAACATCAATACAGGAATTATAACTAATAATGACAACACTTCATTTCGTTTGAACCATAGTCAACTGCATTAAGAATAGAAACATCAGTATTATAACAAGGTATAGACTTCATAATAATTGATTCATAAAATTTTCTGAGGTACTTGTCCTTCTCAATAGAATAAATAATTGGTTTGTCTGTTAGTATATTATGTCCAGTTGCTTTTGATGATTAGCAGTAAGGTATTGCTTATTATGATGATCTACGGCTCTTCTGTGGTCATTCATTCGGATACTAATCCTTCTTTTGGTTTCTTCTATGTACCTGCATCTTTTATCACCACCTTCGCATTCTATGCCATAAACTCCTGCCATCTTATCTGAATTACAGCTACTTTATTAGAACATAAGATGCTGCCAAGAGTGTTTTTGGCTTTGTGTGCTAATTTTATATTGACATTTGCTAACAACGAAGCCAATTTTTTGTTTAAATTATCTTCCAAGCGAATAGAAACATATCTTGTATAAACCTTATCCTCAATCCTTTGGTTCCTTTCAGCCTTTAAGATCTTATTAATGTATTTATTAACAAAATATATGGGGTAGCCATTATCTGAGAAAATATTCCTAGTATTTTGTAATTCATTGTATTAAGAATATCTCTTTATTATAAATTTTAACTGCTCCGTTTATAGCTAATCATAGAGATTTAACCTTGTCTTTAATAGGACCAGCTGCTGAAAAATGTAATGTAATGTTAGCATTTGTTTCTTTTCTATAAACAGTAGTATCGAATTGCATATTATCTCTGATTACCATGACGTCTAGGAACGGGATCATTCCTTCATGTTCAATTTCCATGGTGAATTGTATATCCTGATATTTACCATTAAAAACATCCTACACTTGGTTAATATTGTGTTTATTAATAATGATAAAAGAATCATCAACGTGTCGGCACAATAATGATACATTATAAGTAACAGTATCAAGACTCCAAATTTGCTGCTCTATATATCAATAGTTCATAAGTATTTCAGCAATGATAGCTGACGAAGGAAGCCCCATAAATAAACCATGCTTTTGTAAGAAGACCCTTCCATGAAAGATGAACCACTGCATATTAAATAATGCTTCTATCATACTTATTAATACATTTAACGGTACCAAATCTTTCTTACTTTTACTAATATCTAAAATCATAAATAAATTTGATTGCGTCTTTTATAAGATTTAAAGATAAGGATGAGTACATATTAGTTATATCAAATGATACCATACAGTCATCAACCTTTCATTTCGCTTTTTTAGGCTCTCCATGAACCCCATATTATTATTTACACAAAACCTGGATTTATAAGCCAATTTAGTTAAGCCCTGGACTATAATTCTAGATAACCCCATTATTGCAGTATTTCTGCAAGCAATAATGGGTCTGATTTTGTAAAAACCATTATCCTTACTTTAATCCAGGAAACATGTCTTATATAAGCTTTTTTGTTGGATTCCTTTTGTGTGTGTGGTCCATTTTTTACTATCATACGAAAATACACATGATGAATTTTAAATTATATTTATACTTTAATTATTTCTTCCTTGATGTTCTAAAATATTATTATAATTATTATTTTTGTTATCGTTTCCTTTTATTTCTCTAAGTTCTATTGAATTCGGCTTCAGTGTTTGGCTTTAAAACTTTTCAGATTACAGAAAAATACTGTTTGCCATATAATGAATGACATCAAATAACTTAATGGTGAATGTTTATTTTACTTATTTTACATTTTTAACACTCTTCCTTGTTTAATAATAAACTAGCGTTTTGAGACTTTTAAATAACTTAAAGATTTGACTTTCAAGTTCAATGCTAAAAAGGGTAATTTCTCAATTAATAAAACAAATTCAGCTTTAATGAAACTGATTTTATTTTAATGAAACATTAGCTTAGTTAATTGTAAATCAATTTTAAAAGCACAAACATTTGATGAAAAGAAATTGAAATACTGAAAAAAATATTTAATTTTTTATATCTTTAAAGTATCGTAATTCAATAAATAAAATAATGAATTCATAATATTTGAAGTAAGTGGAAACAGTTATTCAGTATAATAGATAATAGCATATTTAAGATTCTAATAAACTAAAATCTGCCACAATCAGGATAGAAAGTAATATAAAAGCTTAATGTTGTCGCAGTTGCGTGAAATACTTAAAATAAATCATTTTTGAATGCCACAAATAAATTTTATTCTTTCAAAATTATAGACAAATTGATCAAGTTTCTGTAAACAAAAAAGTAAAAAAAAGCAATGGATCTGTAGAAATGTTTCTGAAACAGTTCATAGAAATGTTGTTTAAGTCTTTCAAAAGAAGAACGATGAGAAGCAAAAAAAAGGTTTTATACATAACCCGAATCGAAAAGTCACATTCAATTCATATATTATTAGGTAAATAGATATTTCTTGTTTATTAAGATGAAGCAATAGTTTGAAAAGGATGTCTTATCATTCAATTTATTTCTGTTATTTTTACCTCGCGAAAAACAGAAAAAAAAAATCTAGTTAGTAAAAGTAGCAACTTTCCTCTTAGGCTAGATGTGGAGTTCTAGCTTATGACGCGACATAATAACTCTATTAACACCAAATACATTTTGGGCTGTATTTTAGTTCAACAGGCGTAACTAATATGATGAATATAAGAACAGCTTTGTTGTTTGTAACCTCAACTCAAATATAAATCATCAATCTCGGACAGATCAATTGGATTCCTTGACCCGAAACCATAATATCCGCAATCTGACGCGATGTTATGATTTTGGATATAAGTATAATCATCAGAAAACATGTGAATAGGACTCCTTAATCTAAAAGAAATTTCAATTCCTAATACATTTAGAAAGAATAAGTATCACAGCATATTTAAAAGTGGAGGCATTCTTTATAAAAAGATATTCCAGATTTAGTATTTACTGTTGTCAGATAATTCGTATTCCTAATTTCCCATTAAGTAAACATTAAATTAAAATATATTAAGCGATTATACTTAGCGAAGAAATTAAAAAAAATAGTTTATATATATATTGGTCTACACAATATCATTCATATGAATGCAGCAGGAGCTCTGCCAAAATTTCGAATCCAATTCTTCTATTAATGTATAGTGTCGCAGGAACGATGTACCTTAATTTCAATGGAAATTCTTTACGATAAGCTTTCTTTCTAAAAATCAATATTATAATGGCTCGTAGAAAGTAAATTGCAGTGTATTAATATTTATCTACATACCATACCATGGTAGGTCAATCCGTAGCTTGGTTCATGTGTACGGAACCCTAGTGACCCCCGAAGGGTGATCATTAGGAGAAGCCGTAGCTATACAAGGGAACAGATACTGGAGAGGTTTCCCGTTGCCTTCTCCAGGATGCCATTACGGAATGACGTCAGACCGAAGACAAAGTGAAGAAGAGGCTGGCAACACATGAAAGAAAATTGAAACATCCTTGCTCTCCACCGGGATTTGAACCCGGGTATTGGAACACTGGCCTCACGGCAGATCGACGCCTGAGACCGACGGCCATGCCGGCACGGCAATATTTATCTAGTAAATTAATTATTTCATGGACCTATTCTCAGAAATAAGAATATGTTGAAATGTATACAATGACATCTGTGATAAAACTTATTTTTCTACAAGTCATTATTATTATATTTCGATACATTTTACTTAACGATCCTAAGGGAAATAAAATTGAAATTACATAGCAATACAACAGCAATATTGTCAAGAAATATTATTTAAATGTACCCTTTAAAGAAACCGGAAAAAAAACTAAAAGAACTTAAATAGTGTTGACATTATCAAATCCAGATAAAAAGAAAAAAAATCATCACCATAGAATGACAAAAAATATTCTAAGGACAGCTGTGAAAGGAATGAAAGTAATGCGATATGTTATCAAATTTGAACTTTCTATCTGCCAAATTCTTAAAGATATTAAGTTGTAATGGTTATTTAAAAAAAACAAACCAATGAAATGACAATGGAGATGGTTGACTTCCATTGTTTAGCAAACTTTAGCGATATTGCTTTCAAAAGATACTCCTGATTTTCAGAAAACACATTTTGCTGAAAATTTGATTTTGCTGTAGATACACCATGAGTGATTAAATAAATGTGTAGAGGAAAATCAGCAGATACAATAATCAGTAAATGAGATACACATTTGAAATAAAATATTTTAATTTTTATGGAAAACATTAATAATTTTTATGGATTGACAGAAAACAAATATTAATCTAAGGAACGAAAGTATCGATATTTGTAGAAGAAATACACACATGAAAATTTGAAATCTAGAAAATTAAGTTATTAAAAAAAGCAGAAAAAGAAGAATAAGACACTGTACTTACAAGTGATATCAAGTTAAGGTCGAAAATATTAACATGACAGAAACATCAACGGACTCTACTTGACTAACTATCACAATTAACAAAATATGAAACTTAAATGGAAATTACATTTTTAAGTAAAAGTGGGAATTTTCCTAAAATTCTTAAATATTAATAAGTATAACTATACAAACGAGAAACACATCTTTCACGAATCAAGAACTCCTGAGAATTCGAAGAAACTGAAATAATCTTTTATTCAGTGACCAGCAGCAAAGCCTGTCGGCTGACAAGCATTTAAAAACTTTTTGACCAATATGTAGTAGGGTTTTTAGAGTTAGGCATGTAGAGTGAGGGGTTTGGCTCTACATGAGATCTGATAACTTTTAACAGTGAAAGCGTTATGAGCATCTTGGCAACGTATTTTACATGAAATGTTTTGTGTGGGATGAAATAGTTCCATGAAACGGCCAAGCCATACGTTTTGACCAAGATGTAGGGTTTTTAGAGTTAGGGCTTGTAGAGGTAGGCCTTGTAGAGTTCATTTCTTTTTGTAAGATGAGATCTGATATCTTTTTAACAGTGAAAGCGTTATGAGCATGTGAGTCTTGGCAACTTATTTTACATGAAATGTTTTGGGTGGGATTTCATTTCTTTTTGTAATATGAGATCTGAAAACTTTTTAACAGTGAGCATGTGAGTTTTGGCAACTTATTTTACATGAAATGTTTTGGCTGGGATTATCTATTACAACTAAATTTAATTTTAAGATTATTTAGAGAATGTTTTTTTTTTCAATACCCTACTTTTCTGTTTTTCTATTGGTCAACTTTTCTATTGGTCTTCTATTGGTCAACTATACAAAAGTGCTGTTTGCACTTTTGTAAGAAATCACATTATTAGACAGTATTATTTAGACCTAAGCGTTGAGGGTACGACGTTTTTCAGATCTTAATAAAATCCAAAGTATAAAAGCTAAATAAATGAAACTTAGAGTATTTTATTAACATGGTAACTGCATCTTATTCTGAAAATTTGAGCTCTCTAGCATTATCCAGGCCAAAGCTATGAGGGTTCGATAATACATAACCAGACCCCCCCCCCTACCTCTTTATGAGGGGTTGGAGGGTGAAAGTTACGGATTTCTTAATTTTTGTTGTTGTTTGTGTGCTAATTCTAGCCTGCATACCAAATTTCAACTTTCTAGGACTTCAGAAAGTACCCTAGAGGTTTCGATGATCATGAGTCAATGAATGAGTGAATCAGTGATGGAATCGACGTATTTTAGGTGTTAATAAAATCCAAAGTATAAAAGCTAAATAAATGAAACTTAGCGTATTTTGTTAGTCTGTTAACTGCATCTTATAATGAAAATTTGAGCTGTCTAGTATTATCCAGACCGAAGCTAAGGTGCGTTGCAAAATGTTGACCTCACGTCATTGTTGCACTGGCAATGAACAAATCAAATGTGCAGCTAACAACTAATCAGCGAGGATTGATTGTAGGGTCAAGCATCATAGGTGACATGTGATTTCTAGCCAGCCACTGTGATTGAACCGTTTTAAGAAACACAATTTGCATGTCAGGTGTTGCGTAATGATGACCTCACTTAGCAAATTCTGCGATTAATCATTTGTACGCAGACGTTTGTACTGGGCATATGTTGGGAATGGTTGTATGTAACTGTTTGTAAAGTCTGAGTGGTTCAACGTTTGCAGTTAGTTCAAAAGGACAGTATAATAACATGGGTTCTGAAAAAGCTCTGACGGAACATGAAAAAGGTCAAATAACGGCTTACAAAGATGCCGGCCTCTCTAACCGAGCAATAGCAAAGAAGATTGGACGGTCTTTACGTGTGGTAAATAATTTTCGTGAAGCTTGGAAAGCAATACGGCACGAAAAAGGCGACGGGTAGACCGAGGTCACTGACCCCCAGGCAAGAACGAACCATTATACGAATGCTTAGCAGTGGTGAAACAAGTTTGGGAGAAGTGGCACGTCACCCTGACATTCGTTTGCACAAGTCAACTGTGTCCCGAATGGTTAAACGCTGTGGAACTCTTAAAGTACAAAGGAAAAAAAATTCAACCACGTATGACAAAAGCCCACAAAGCTCGTCGGCTAACCTGGGGAAAGGAACATTCGAACTGGAGTGAGAAGTGGAAAACAGTAGTGTTCAGCGATGAAAAAAAATTCAATTTCGATGGCCCTGATGGTTGGAATTACTATTGGCATGACCTTCGTAAGGATGAACAAATTTTCTCAAAAAGACAGCAAGATGGTGGATCGCTAATGGTCTGGGGTGCCTTTGGATACAATGGCAAATTAAACCTTGCATTTCCAACGGGCCGTATGAAAGCGACGGACTACCAAGACCTGATGGAAATGTATCTGTTACCCTTTGGAGAGGCAATTGGCGGACCATTTTGGATATACCAACAGGATAATGCCTCTATTCACGTCGCTAACTCAACATGGGACTGGTTTCTGGATAATGGTGTGAATACTATGGACTGGCCCGCTGTTTCTCCGGACCTTAACCCAATGGAGAACGTATGGGGAATTCTCGCCAGGACGGTGTACGCAAGCGGCAAGCAATATAATAATAAACAGGATTTGAAGGCAGCTATTATTTCTGCATGGGAAACCATTGATTGCACGGTGCTACAGAGCCTTGTAAATGGAATGCCTCCTCGCGTATTTGCCGTTGGAGTCAACAACGGAGCTTTTGTGGGACATTAAGTGGCCGAGGCCATCTTTTTGCAACACATAAAATGTAAGTTGTTGTTATTATTTGATTCCATTAAATTTATTACAGCTAACCTTGGGTGTCTGTCATTTGTTTTCGGTAACACATGTTACTGCAACCTTAACTGCAAGTCTTATCATTACGTACTCTAACATACAATGAAAACTGAGGTGAGGTCAACATTGTGCAACGCACCTTATAAGTATCCTCAAATAATAAAATTCAAGACAATAACTAGGCTCAACATGCTTTGTTTACAATATTTTCAAACCACGTTTCCCTTACAGTTTGGAAGTGGAATAGTTATAATGGCAGATCGTGATTTAAACCATGAATATTGGACGGTACTACTGAAGGAATCGGAACCTAATTGATTGAGGGCATTAAAATAA